>WOVY01011088.1:0-46458 GCA_013436015.1 Rhipicephalus annulatus | reverse complement strand
TTTGCTTATTAAACTGCCAATCATACTCATAATGTCAAATTTTTTGCTGTAGATAGTGCAAGCATACTGAGATAGAATCGGTAAGTACGACCCGCTTCTGATTCGCTTGCAAAGTTTACGAAACCGCTATAATTATAGCAAATAATTCAGCGATGAATATAGGCGTGTAATCTGGTAATGGAACAGAAAAAGACCAGTTGAGAGAAGTACAGAAGATGCCTACTCTAGCCTTTTCGTTCAATACGGATGCATCCGTCGCAATAATGTTGTTTATGGACAGATTGAGTCAAGTAATATTTAACCGAATATATAAATATTGAAGTGGCAGTTGTTTCGAATGAGAGAGGAAAATATCATCAAATTTAATTTTAAGTTTTTAATTAGGCGTCTTCGTTATGCCAATCTGATAAACATTTACATTGAAAGGCTCTAGCAGCGCTTGGACGAACCTAATCTGAGGGGAGTGTAGTCTAGACCATTGTGTACTAAAGAATGCGGTTGGCTCTTGAATGAAAACGTAAGAAGCTTGTCGCAGAGGCGAATTGTATATTTTTAAGAAAGTTTGAACTGTAAGTTTTCTAAACCGAGTTAACAAAGGTGGAAGGCGCGCTTCCACATACAAAACATTATTTGCCACAAATTTGGGGAGTCCAAGACGCAAGCGCAAAGCTTCTATTTCTAATACTATTATTTCTCTTATCTTGTAAGCCGCGTTGCCTGAAAATATTACGCACCCGAATTCTATAATAGGCCGCACATACATCTTGTAAATCATTATCAATGAACTCCTACGCAATCCTATTTTTCTGTTTCCCAATTTGCGTAACCACCCCAAGGCACGTGACGCTTCACAGCCAACCTCGTCTATATGGCTTTTCCAATTTAGCGTCTTATTATATACGATGCCTAGGTATTTCAGGAAATGACCAGGGGAATGAGCTCGGTACAATACATCAGGCAAATGTTGACATGATCCTTAAAAGAAAATGGCAGAAGCGCACTTTTTTTGACGTTCAATGCCATATGAATATTGTCAAGCCATTCTTCTAGCATGTTCATGTAATTCTGTAATGCCTGATACAATGAGTGCAGATCACTGTTTGTTGCGAAGAAAGCAATATCATCTGCATATACGTAAATTTTGATATCCTGATGAGTTGAAATGGAACTTAGTAATATGTTGAATAACACCGGGGATAATCCTGAGCCCTCAGGTACACCTCGTGTTTGCTGATATCTTATAGAAGGGCATCCATCCAAGAAGCAATAAAATTCTCTGTCTTTCACAAACTCTGTAATCCATGCTGTTATATACTTTGGAAAGCAATAGTATTGCATCTGCTGGATTACGATAGGATACCCCACTTTGTCGTACGCTTTAGCTAAGTCTAGAGTGACTAGTGCACAGTATTTGCGGCGATGCCGAGCCAGCTGTATGCGACTTTCCAAATTCACAGGTGCACACCAAATGGAGTATCCCGATCTAACGCCAATTTGTCTGGGGTTTAGTATTGTATGTTCATTGATGTAGTTTATTACATGGGCATTTAGGACTCTCTCTACAAGCTTGACCAGGTTAGATGTCAATAAAATAGGCCTTTTGTTATCCAGAGCAAACTCCGTTCCCTGTTTCTTAATTATCAGAATTATTTGGAAAGCTTTCAATCTGCCGGAATCCAAAAATTTTTCAGTGAATAATTAACTATATTACGCATTTCATGTGGGGATATTTCTTATAGCACTTTAATCGTTGTAGAGGTCACCCAATCAGGTCCAGGAGCAGCGCACGGTAAGCTCTTCATCACATCCGCCAGTTCAGCTAAAGATAGCTAAAGATACCTAAGCTAAAGATACCTAAAGAGACATGGAGGAAATGGTGACAGATAATAGAACACGCGTCGCGTGACCTCCATCGTGGCTTTAGCGGTGGTGCAAGGGGTTATAAACTCACCACTGATCCTCGTGGACCGAGATGTCATGGGTTCGGCAACGGTTCCTTTTCGCTCACGTTTCTTTTCTTACCCGTCTGGTTGCGTTTTTTTGTTGACTGGTTGTCGTAATGGAAATACTTCTTGAATGTGTTGGTGGAGCCCAGCATAACACACGTTCGTGTGGAAATACGAACTTTTATTGTGTTGTAGGTGTTGCATTTGCCTTGAGAGACCGCCAGGTGGCGCCGTTTTATTTGGCTGGCCGTATAGAGTGCTCCGCTTTCACGTGTTCTTGGCCCGTCACCGGGCCCCGCCCGTGTCTGGACATGCTCACTTCTAGAAGACTTCCAGGACACGCCGACACCATCCGGGCCCCGTTCCAAACCCAGGCTGGCCCTCCAGGCCCCTTCAAATGTACGAAGCGGCGCGGCGCCACGCTCACCCTAACGCGCCGCGCCTGCATCTCCACGATGCAGCGTCCCGCCCTGCACTCGACAACAACGACAACTGACGCCCTTTCGGTAAGCCCAGCCTCCTCCGGTCGTACCGCTGATACAGCCGTGCCTCCGCTGTCAACATCTGGAAATGTCACCAGCCCCGCGCCGACAACAATACAGCAACAAGCAGCGTTCCTCAACAGCGCTCACGGTCCAGTGACGTACAACGCTGGTGGAGTCTCTGCTACCCCCAGCTTGATAGCAACGCAAACGCCGGAACCTGAGAGCCGTAATGCAGCGTTGGCGTTGCAATCAACCACGCCTGCTGCTCTCCCCACCTTATCTGCGTCTGGCCTACCCAGTGGAAATTCCCGTTTCGACGAGCATCATTCCTTCCATCGCCGAAGTTTTGCCTTCCATCATTTCAGCTGACGACTTATCGACGGAAATAGACTTCACGGCATTGCAGGTCAATGAAGACAATACGCGATCCCCTGAAGGCAGCTGGAACACCGTTAGTGCTAATCGAAAACCTGCCAAGACCACTCGCCCCGCTCCGAGCTCATCACCGTCGGAATCTAACTTCCACCCAGAACACTCACGCCGAAACTGCTTCTCTATGACCTGCTTTCTACCATCATAGCCGCCGCAAATCTCTCTCCCAAGAGCAGTGCGGAGCTCACCCTTCAAGCCAAACCTGATCAGAGCCTTGTGTTTCTGAAAACGCACTCACCTCTCACTGCCCACTTCCTACTCTCCCTCACAAGTCTGGAACTTAATGGTAAGCCGATCACCATTAAGCCTTATGCCCCCAGTCCTCCAATATCATGTCTCGGCGTCATGCACAACGTCGGTGGTAACTTCACATCATCTCAACTCTTGCATGACCTCGAATCCTTTACTTCAGACATACTCGCTGCACGCATGATGGGCTCCACAGAGTTTGACCTCATAACATTTGCTGGAACCATCATCCCTCGCTTTGTGTACTTCAAACGCGTTTCTTTCCGATGCCGTCCACATAAACCTAAGCCCCCTACTCGCACTCGGTGGCTTGCTATAGGGCACCGTGCTCATCAATGCCCCCAACACAGCGTTACGGCCAAGTGCTTCCGCTGTGCCTCTTCTCTACAAGCAGATCCCGATGCTCACGTTTGCGCCCAACCCTGGTGCATTCATTGCCAAGTCAACACCCACTCCTCTCTCGACTCCACCTGGCCCTACCTTCTAGCTAAGCAATGCGACTGTGCCAAAGCAGCCTTTTTCCGTCGCACAGCCATGCGCCGAGCCACTCAGCCTTCACCGCCCTCTTCTTCAGCGCATGAGTTCCTACCACCTCCCACAACATCCCCCCCCCCGGGATCATACGCCGCTAAGGTTAAGGGAACACCTCCCATGTGCACTTATGCATCAAACACACTTTCACAATCCTTTAAATAACGAGAGCCGCTCCTTTGATCTGCGACTGGCTATGTTGGAGCGCAACCAGCGCGAGCAACAACGCGTCTCAGATGAGCTACAACAGTACATACTCGCACTGACGCAGACACTCGCAACTGCCACATCCTCTCTTACCTCTCAACTCAAGGAACTAAATAAGCAACTCACCACACTCACCGCCCCAACCTCCAGCTCCCATGTAACCACATTGGCCGACATGGTCGAATTAACCACCACTGCGCATCACACTTGTTTGGTCCGACTGGAAAATTCAATTGTCCGGATTCTTAGGACCCTCGAAATCCAATCCAAGCAACTGGAATCTTTCACCTATATGCTTACCTCCCTGCAGGAGTCGCTTCCCCCGGCAAAAAAGAAGGAGCGCGCACGCGTAGACGCTTCCTCTACTTCAAAGACCTAGATGGCACGTGAACAGGACCTCGATATTTTGCAGTGGAACTGCCGCAACTTTCGTCATAATAGGACCCCTCTCCACCAATATCTTGTCAACCGCCAAACATTACCCCATTTTCTCCTTATACAGGAGACTCAGGCGGCCCTTGCCTTCCCGGGCTACCATGCATATTACGCTACGACGGGAAAGCCACTTGCGTCCATTTATGTACGCAATGACGTTCTCGTTGAACCACTAGACGTACCCTCCCCCCTCCTGAAACATTTAGTCGTTGTGGTCTATTACCAACCATCTACCCATATTTCTCTCGCTCTGATGTCCTTTTACAACCCCCTTGTCCCGTCCTCTTTGTTTAGTGCTCTTGGCAAATTCCTGCACTCCCTTCCATCGACCACCCATATCCTCCTTGGGGGTGACTTTAATGCTCCTCATAGGCTCTGGGGTTACCCCCAAACACTCAAACCAGGTGGCCTTCTACACTGCCTCACCCAGGAACGCCATCTCACGTTTCCTAATACTCCTGGCACCCCTACTCGAGCGGGCACTGTCTCACAGCGCTCCACCTACACCCGGTCTCACGTTCTCTCGGAGTTCCCTTCCTTTTCACTGGCAGGTGTCCGCTGAAAATCTTTTCAGTGATCACTTTCTCATACACATCACCACCCCTCTTTCCCACAACGGGCGGAAACAACGAGTCGCTCACATTGAGTGGAAATCATTCTGTAATAACCTTTTCTCTGACTCATTTACACCTTACGACGACTGGACGTCGCGGATCTCCGCAGCAATGACATCCTGTAGTCGCCACGCTCGTTTTCAACTCCCCATTCCTGACCCTGATCCTCACTTGCTCCGCTTATGGTGACGTAATCAACGTTTGAAACGCATTCTTCG
The DNA here is from genome assembly GCA_013436015.1 of Rhipicephalus annulatus. Taxonomy (NCBI): domain Eukaryota; kingdom Metazoa; phylum Arthropoda; class Arachnida; order Ixodida; family Ixodidae; genus Rhipicephalus; species Rhipicephalus annulatus. The sequence goes on along the minus strand of WOVY01011088.1, from coordinate 41,341 downwards.
CTTCCAGCCACACAACGTCCAACTTTCCTTCCGAATTGATGCTCTGCGGGCGGAAATTATATCTTACGGCACTTTTCTCGAGCACTCTCGTTGAAACACGCTGTGTGACTGCCTTGAATCCGCTCTGCACTCGCGCTATACATGGTCTCTGTTTGCCGTTGCTCCCACCCTGCCGCTAGGGTGGGAGCCTGCCGTCACTCCCACCCTAGCTAAAGCTCTCGCTCAAGGGACTTCATCTGCAGTGTTTGAAAATTTAAAATCTTTGTATCTCCCCCCCCCCCTCACACCTTCCTACCCAGATTACTGTGGCGAAGCTAACCCAGACCTGGACCACCCATTCACGCTCAGGGAGCTGGAAGCTGCCTTATCCACTCAAACTACCCGCTCGGCACCCGGTGAAGATGAGATAACAAATACTACACTATATAATCTCGCCGACAATGCGAAGGGATTTCTCTTACACACATTCAACGAAGCATGGAACATCGGCTGTCTTCCAAGATCTTGGACATCCTCTCTAATTTGCAAAATTCTGAAGCCGGGCAAACCTCCATCTCTCTCTAACCTTCACCCTATATCTTTGACGTCATGCGTTGGCAAGGCTCCTGAGTGGATGACCTACACTCGACTATCTGATTTTATTGAGCCGAAAGTTTTTCCCTCCTTCTCTTATTGGCTTCCGACGCCACGTTTGTGCGCAGGCCATGTTCCTTGTTTTTCAGCGTACTTTTCTTTCACCTTCTCGTAGTCAGATCCATGCGCTTGTAACCGTCGATGTACGGAAGGCATTTGATGGCGTGAATCATGACCACATACTCGCTCAGCTGTCCTCCCTGTCATGTTGCTCCCACATGTATTCTTACATCGGATCATTTCTTTCCAATCGAGTTGCTCGCTTTAGAGTCGATACTCATTTGTCTAACCCACACTCCCTCACCCGCGGCACTCCTCAAGGTGCCGTACTATCTCCTACTCTATTTAATATGGCTATGGCCCCCCTTGCATCCCAACTGTCCCAATTACCTGACCTCCACCATATTTTTTATGCAGACGACATCACTCTCTGGTGTACGTCTGGATGTCCCGGCCAAGTGCAGGATACTTTGCAATGCGGCCTGGACATTATCGCTCCCTTTCTCGCTACGGCTGGTTGTCCCCTGCACCGGAGAAATGTGAACTACTTTTGCTAAACCGGTCTGCGGACCAGCGCTCCCACAATACCATAATCTCCCTACATCTTTCTAGCTCTCTCATCTCCACTGTTCAGCAATGCAGAGTTCTTGGCTTCCCTTTGCACGCGACAAAGAACGCGCAGACCCTACATCACGCTGTGAGGACTTGCCATTCAGTGACCAACCTCCTGCGACGCGTTGTCACTCGGCAGTCGGGGCTCCACGAGGCTCATGCGGACCGGGTTGCACATGCGCTCTCCCTTAACAAGTTCTTGTACTTTGTACCTTACGTTCATTTCAACCAAACGCAACTCAACACACTCAAAAGAGCTCTATTAGGCCTCTACAAGGCAGCTCTAAACCTCCCAGTCACTACCTCTAGCACTAAGCTCTTTGCCACAGGCCTCTTTCATCCATTACGCTCTCTTATTCCTCTGCACCACGACTCTCATATTGCTCGTCTTTCTCTCACTCGTCAAGGCCAATGGCTATTAGCCCAAACCGATATCCCTCACATTCACGTTTCCGTTCCCACCTTGCCTTCTGCCGCTAGCACCGCTGCTTCTAACCTTCGCATCCTTCCCCTCCCACCCAATATGTCTCCCGTTCTTCACGCCGGCCGGCATCACGCGGCAGCACAGCATCATTCTCCTCCTCTCTCTACACAGGGAGTTGCCTACACGGATGCCTCATACATGGCTCCTCGAGGCTCGTGTGGCTACGTTATCTACCATCCACACTTTTCGGCACCTGACACGCACACCAGCGGGCCATACTTACTCCCGCCAAATGTACTTTCGCTCGAGGTCTTTTCCATGGTCCACGCTATGCAGTCGTTTTCCTCCCTCCCTTCTCTCCCCGAGTACACAATTTACTCCGACTCTCACGCCGCCATCCGTCAGATACGGAAAAACACGTTGCCTCTTCAACAAGATGTCAAGCGAGCGGCCTCTGCTCTTCAACCCTCCACTTTCTTCCTTCGCTGGGTTCCTGGGCATTCAGGTATTAACGCCAATGAGCTAGCTGATCAGCTTGCCCGCGATATATTGCACCGGGCACCGTTCATTCCCTGGTCCACATCTTCGGAAGACAGTGAGAGCTACGCAAATAACGATGGGCAGATCTCCTTGCGTCACACTATCAAGGAAAGTATATTACCAGCTCCGGCTCGACAAGCGTCTTTACCCTCTCCCTCATCCATCACTCACTGCGCTCGAGGCTCGAACTCTACGGCACATCCAAATGAACTGCCTGATAACCCCCTCTCGACTTTTCCTTTATGAATATAGGTCTTACGCCTGCGGTCCTAATTGCCCCTCCCCATACGCTTACCTGTCACACTGCCTGTTTTACTGCCCAACTGCTCAGCAATCCAGCTAATACCCTCCTCCATCCCTTTCCATCACCTCCTGGCTCGATTGGATTGGCGCCGAAAGGGAAGAAGAACAGCGTCGACTGGTCGCACAGGTTGTCGAAATGCTCGGCCTGTAAGTTGTGGCTGAATAAAAGTTTATTACTACTACTGCTATAGCCTTGCATTTTATGAAGTGTTTTCTATTGTGCTCTTCTGAACCCACGTTTCATTGAACGGCGTCAGAGTGTTAGTTTTGCTACGATATGCCTTAGTCATATAAGAATAGAACTTTTTTGGCGCAAACTATACGGAAAATGAAAAAAAAGAGGTAAAGGAAGAAACACAGTGGCGCCTACGTGGACTGGTTGGTGCCAGTCTTTTTTTTTTAATGCGAAGCATTTCTTAGCGAACTACGGTGAACGTGAGCGTATCTATCAAGTCGCTTACGACTTTTAGCTCTCCTGGCCGTTTCAATATTGGTATCAATACCAAACTTGGTATAGCATAACATGACTGTATGAAAAACACGTTTGACTAGTCATAACATGAAAATAATAATATGTGTGTCATGAACATCATGATTTACAATTTATGGCCCTGCAGCTCTTGCGGTAGTTTCGTTCACATGGCATGTTACAAAACTGGTATTGTATAACATGATTGCACGTTGGACACAAGCGACAAACCCTAACATGAAAATCATGACTTGCGTGTCATGTAACAACATGACTACATGCCACGCTCATGATGCGCTCGCCGCCTGTTTCACTAGCTTTACATGTGGTATTACGCGACGCGAACGAACGACATAAGCAAATTACACATGCAAACATGATAATCACGACATACGTGTCATGTAACAGCGTGACTATATGCCACACTTATGATGCTGTCACGGCCTTTTCGCTAGCTTCACATATGCCAAATTTGGTATTACGTGACGCCAATAAATGAGGAAGGTATGTCACTGGTGCAAACATGATAATCATGAGACGCGTGTCATGTGAGAACGTGACTACATGCCACAAGCAAGGCACCAATACATTTTGACGTGACGCGGTGCGCGTGCTCACAGGCGTTTATTTCGTCGCATCACGCCGGCGTTGCCACGCAATTCGCTGGTCCTGTTGATTTGACGCATGAGCGTTTTCCGCATGTCCAGCGTCCCTACGTCACGAAAAGAGGGAGACGCAGTGTTGTCTGGGTAACGCATTGGCGCGAAATGCAGCATGTCGCATTTCGCACCGGATGCCGTCGGGCCGCGCTGGTGGACGCTGGTCGCGCCTGGCGTCAGACTATAGAGTGCTCACGTTTCGCTAACGTTGCGTCGCTGGGCCCAGCGTGCACGTGCGTCACCGCTACATTGGAGTAACATTCGACCCTTCATGACGTGCTCACGGCCGTTTTGCTAGCTCTACATATACCAAATTTGGTGATAAGTTGCGTTAATGGATGACAAAATATATGACTGGTGCAAACATGATAATCCTGACACGCATGTCATGTAATACCATGACAACATACCACGCTCATAGCATGCTCACGACCATTCGGCTAGCTACACGTATACTAAATTTGGTATCACGGGACCTGAATAGATGACAAAGGTAAACGACACATCCAAACATGATAATCCTGTCACGGAAGTCATATACGGTATCATTTACCTCCACCTCGTAACATCATGCTGATTTTAAAGTGACATATCAACATTTATTATTCGTTCTTCACATATATTCGATTCCCACTGTACACGGGATCTCCCTTTTTTAATATTTTTCAGTCTTATGGTTCAGCCCACCGTTACTATCTGTCCTAAGTAGAAACATTCCTTCACAACTTTCAGTATCTCTGGACTTATTGCAAAGCGCTCTTGTCTGCCGAGACTATAGAATAATCCTTTAGTATTACGCATAATAATTTTCACACATACTCTCCTGCTTTCCTTGTCCAATTAAGTAATTATGAGCTGTTATTCATGCTCTGCGTTACTCATCCATGCAATGTTATCCATGAATCAGTGGTTACCAATATACTGTACAATAACTCTTATCCCTAACGCTTTGCAACGTTGGGCCCTGAAAACATCCGGTAAGCTTGTGTTAAATAGCATTGGAGAAATCGTGTCTCTTTGCTTTACACTCTTTTTTGGTAGAATTTCGTCCCTTTCTTCATGGAGGGCTCTGCTGGCTGTGTATCCACTGTAGATTTCCCACAGTATGCTTACACGGATTTCTCGATGCACCGATGCCTCGTGCGAACAACACTGCTGATATCTGCACCAAATGAAAGCCTTCTAAAATTTATAAAAGCTATGTACAGGAGTTCATTTTACACCGTGCAGTTCTGATCACTAGACTGATAGCATTATTATCCGACTCGTGTATTGCGACATACAAGTCGGAAAAGGGACGTTGAGCGCGACCGATACAAGTTGGTATCGCTGACTGGACGCATTGGCTGAAGGCGCGCGCCACATCAACCTCCGTCACTTCCTCTGCGGACACCTCACACAAGAAGTATAGGTGCTCATTTAGGTTAAGGGATGCCACAACTGTGCTGTAAAGTCCTAGTTGTCAGTTTTGGTATTGTGCATCTTGGAACCCAGAAGAGAGATTCGGTCGGTAGCTTATAACCTTAACCTGCTCTGGAAGTAATAATGAATCAGACGTATGTCAACACGTGACTTCCGAAGGATGATGGTCGTGCATTTAAGCTTTGTAAGCTTCTTCACTTTCAATTTCTTACTGTAAAGTGCAACTGCGGTAACTAATTGGGCAGAAATTGCCAGAGGTGCACATGTGTTTCCAGTGCGGCGATATCAAGGGGCTACTGTTTTCTGGTGCTTACCTTCGATGACCTTGCGAAGCCAGAGCTCCTATATAGTTCTTGTCAACTGGGTAGCAATGTAACTAATTTGTTGGCACAGTTCACACTGACACCTATAGGCTTATAAGCATCGCAACTGCAACACATCCCATTTGTGAAATGGACATTGGTTTGTGCACAGAACGTAAACAGTCCTGGTAGCGGTGCTCATCTGAAAATTTCCGTGTTTCACGTGTTCCTCAAACAATAAGTGGTGCCCGTATCTTTCAAGGGGAGCGTTGGTCTCATGCTGGCTCTCTCATCTACGCACTTAAAACGTTTCGAATGAATTTTACGTGCAAATGGTCACATGAGAAGACAAATCAAGTTCCATGCCGATCTTATGCCGCACCTTCATAACTTTCCACAATTGTAGGGAACGCGCGCCCAAACCACACTATACTTTGCGAAGGAGTAGTACACGCGCAGATGCTGTAGCACACGCGTGGTACACGCGTAGGACCTCTAGCCCCGTATCTTTCATCGTTGCTCACCCCCATTTCCATGTCCAAGAGTACACTCTCTTACTCTTGTCTGCATGGTACTAAACTGCCACTGTTTTAAATGTGAAAACATAAAGTTGCTCATTGTGCGACCCCGCTTTCGTAAAAAACCTATAAAAGAATGTGCAATATAAATCACTTCATTGAGAAGACTGTTCGAAAGCCGAACGTCACAAAAGTCAACGATTGTCTGCCGGTGATTAACTCGATGAAATCCAAGTTTCCGCGACTAAGCTAAATACTGTTATGAAAGACGGCGACGCCAACACGGTCGCAAAGGCGCCACTGCTCCGATATCCGCCGACACGGTCACCACCTGTTTGGTAGCGTAGGTTTCTCGGCTCGCCACTGCTTCTGCGCAGAGCTAATAGGTGAGCGGACGAGACCACGGTGAGTTAAAGCAAGGTTTATGTACAGCATAGAAATAGAGGCGTTACAAATTAGGCACTGAGGCCGACAGTTTAGAGACTCGAAGAGCCCAGCTCTCTTCTCTGACACATAGGTCTGCTGCTCGCGACGCACCGCAGGGCTTTTTTTTATATGCACCAGGTGGATTCTTTCAGTAACCAAATGTCCAACCAGAAGCGCCGCTGGCCGTGAGGTCAGAATCCTCCCATGGGGTCGAAGCTGGGCCGCGTCATTCTCATAAAATCTAGAGCCGCGGAGCGTGGTTGCAGCCAAGGACGAGTCAGGTCGCCACACATTGCGTAAGACCCGCCAGACGGGAAGGCGCGGATTGCTTCGACGGGCTCGTGGGCTGAGGGGGCTCGCTGTGCGTTACGCGACAGAAAGGCGCCGCCGCGTGATGAGGCCGTTGAGTTGTTCGCGTCAGGCGAGCTCGATCGCTAGCCTTGACACAGATTGCCTTTTTCATATTCATGGACATTCGGTGTGGACTCGCAGGCATAACAATACAGAGCTAGCAGCTGCGCCCTACTCGTTATATACCTTATATCCCTCACCAAACGGGGAAGAAATGACCATCGTCGTAGTCGTCGGAGTCAATCCAAATTGTGCCGAAATTCGCATCAGGTAATAAAAGATGCCTAACGTATTTTCAACAAGTACAAAAGGGTCTGAGAAGTGATCGATGGTAAGTAAGCGTAACTGAAAATAATGTAGTGTGACTGAAAGTACTTCAGAGGAATGGAAATGTCGTTTTGTCTCCACGTTCACGTTTGCTAAATTTGTAGCATGGCAATGGAACGGGAAAAAGCATGCATGCAACCAAAAATGTCAGTATTACCGTGAAAATGGCCTCACGGATAATAACATTATTATTGTAGTGTTAATTTAGGGAGTGAGAAAATATTTATGGAGTGCGAAGGTTATAATGCAGTGTTCATGTAGGGAGCGGGAAAAATGCAACAGGCCGCTTCACTGAGTTCCCACCTCCAGGTACATCAGGCAGAGAGTGGTAGCAAAAAAAATACACATGAGGGGTCATAGTAACTCACTTTCATTACACAACTATATGAATGCACATGTAATAGGAACATTTTAAATGGAGGCGGTACAGGCTGTGTACACCCGACTAAACAAAAGGGTATGAATGAGCATAGTTGCTACAGCTTTGTGCAAATATGGCAACAGGACAGCTTAAGAGCAGAAAAGAAAACAGGCACAGAACATGGTAACACATTTCATAATATACAAAGAGCATAAAGGGTAATAATGTGCCTTAACAGTTAGAATCAAATATCGTGGAGCTGTGTTAGTGTCATGTTTGTAATTTCAACGCCTTCAAAATAGAGTTTGTTCAATTGTAATGGTAACTCATAAGACACTCTTTGCATACCATAATTCGTTCTTGTTTGAGGAAGTAGCCAAAGAGGCTAATTACGATGTTGGCAGTGTGACTTGTTAGTTTGCACATGAGCTAACTTTGTTAATGTAGAAAAACGTCTTTTTTCTTCCATAATATAGTTTCGAAGCAGTCTATATTTGTATAAGTTAAAATTGTTAATAATGCTGTGTTCAATAAACAAACTATGAATATTATGTCTGTTTGGAAGGTTATATATAAATGAATGATTAAGTAGTACACAAATATTATTAGATCACTTTGTGTCGTCATGGTCCACACTATTGTACAGTAAGTTAAATAAGAAATAGAGCATATTATATTGCAAGCTCTTTTAACGTTACCAGTGATTTATGATGCAATAGTATGCCAATAGCTCTACAGGCCTTCAGTAAAACATTCTTGACAAGGTCATTCCGTTGCATACTTTGTGTAAAAAGGCCTCTTAGCGATTTTATTGTTTTCACAATTTATACAGACTGTGAAAGTTTACTGGAGTCTCCAATTTTTTATTCTTGCAGTTACAGATAATAGCTTTAGTCCTATTTACATCGACTGACAATGCATTTTTATTAGTCCGTAGTTCTAAATCTATCAAAATATTGTTTCCATGCAAAGCTAACTCGTGATGAGTGTCAGCTGACAGAAGTATCTTAGTATTGTCTGCATAAATTATAAATCACGAATCACAATCAATATGCATAATAATGTTGATCTATATGTTAAAAAGTGTGGGCCTTAGTATGCTATTTTTAGGTACACCAGTTTTGATGTAGCGTGTTTTTGATTGAAAACTGCTACATTGAACATACTGTTTTTTATGTGATAGATACGACTTCATTAACAGTAAAACATGACAACTTATGCCACAAATATCTAAGCTGTTTTACAAAATGCTGTGCACAGTACAGTCAAATGCATTTGTAAAATTATTAAAAATACTTAGCACAAAGTTGTGCCGCTCAATTTTATTCAGTATATATTCTTTTTCATGAAGTAAAGCGATTTCTGTCGACTGGTTCTTTCTGAATCCGTACTGAGAGTCAGTAAGTATGTTGTGAGGGTGTAAAAAAGTGGAGAGGGGGTTATCAGGCAGTTCATTTGGATTTGCCGTAGAGTTCGAGCCTCGAGCGCAGTGAGTGATGAATGAGGGGGAGGGTAAAGACGCTTGTCGAGCAGGAGCTGGTAATATACTTCCTTGATAGTGTGACGGAAGGAGATCTGCCCATCGTTATTCGCGGAGCTCTCACTGTCTTCCGAAGATGTGGGCCAGGGAATGAACGGTGCCCGGTGTAATATATCGCGGGCAAGCTGATCAGCTAGCTCATTGGCGTTAATACCTGAATGCCCAGGAACCCAGCGAAGAAAAAAAGTGGAGGGTTGAAGAGCAGAGGCCGCTCGCTTGACCTCTTGTTGAAGAGGCAACGTGTTTTTCCGTATCTGACGGATGGCGGCGTGAGAGTCGGAGTAAATTGTGTACTCGGGGAGAGAAGGGAGGGAGGAAAATGACTGCATAGCGTGGACCATGGAAAGGACCTCGAGCGAAAGTACATTTGGCGGGTGTAAGTAAGGCCCGCTGGTGTGCGTGTCAGGTGCCGAAAGGTGTGGATGGTAGATAACGTACCCACACGAGCCCCGAGGAGCCATGTATGAGGCATCCGTGTAGGCAACTTCCTGTGTAGAGAGAGGAGGAGAATGATGCTGTGCTGCCGCGTGATGCCGCCCGGCGTGAAGAATGGGAGACATATTGGATGGGAGGGGAAGGATGCGAAGGTTAAAAGCAGTGGTGCTAGCGGCAGAAGGCAAGGTGGGAACGGAAACGTGAATGTGAGAGTTATCGGCTTGGGCTAATAGCCATTGGCCTTGACGAGCGAGAGAAAGACGGGCAATCTCAGAGTCGTGGTGCAGAGAAATAAGAGAACGTAATGGATGGAAGAGGCCTGTAGCAAAGAGCTTATAGTGGTAGAGGTAGTGACTGGGAGGTTTAGAGCTGCCTTGTAGAGGTCTAATAGAGCTCTTTGGAGTGTGTTGAGTTGCGTTTGGGTGAAATTAACGTAGGGTATAAAGTGCAAGAACTTATTAAGGGCAAGCGCATGTGCAACCCGGCCCGCATGAGCCTCGTGGAGCCCCGACTGCCGAGTGACAACGCGTCGCAGGAGGTGGGTCACAGAGTGGCAAGTCCTCACAGCGTGATGTAGAGCCTATGCGTTGTTTGTCACGTGCAAAGGGAAGCCAATAACTGCATTGCTGAACAGTGGTGATGAGAGAGCTAGAAAGATGTAGAGAGATGAGGGTATTGTGGGAGCGCTGGTACGCAGACCAGTTTAGCAAAAGTAGTTCACACTTCTCCGGTGCAGGGGACAGGCCAGCTGTAGCGAGAAAGGAAACGTAATGTCCAGGCCGCGTTGCAAAGTATCCTGCACCTGGCCGGGACATCCAGACGTACACCAGAGAGTGAAGTCATCTGCATAAAAAATATGGTGAAGGTCAGGTATTTGGGACAGTTGGGATGCAAGGAGGGCCATAGCCATATTAAATAGAGTAGGGGATAGTACAGCACCTTAAGGAGTGCCGCGGGGGAGGGAGTGTGGGTTAGACAATTGAGTATCGACTCTAAAGCGAGCAACTCGATTGGAAAGAAATGATCGGATGTAAGAATACATGCGGGAGCCACATTACAGGAAGGAGAGCTGATCAAGTATGTGGTCATGATTCACGCCATCAAATGCCTTCCGTACATCGACGGTTACAAGCGCATGGATCTGACTACGAGAAGGTGAAAGAAAAGTATGCTGAAAAACAAGGAACATGGCCTGCGCACAAACGTGGCGTCGGAAGCCAATAAGAGAAGGAGGGAAAAACTCTTTCGCCTCAATAAAATCAGATAGTCGAGTCAAGGCCATTCGCTCAAGAGTCTTGCCAACGCATGACGTCAAAGATATAGGGTAAAGGTTGGAGAGAGATTGAGGTTTGCCGGCTTCGGAATCACGCAAATTAGAGAGGATGTCCAAGATCATGGAAGACAGCCACTGTTCCATGCTTCGTTAAATGTGTGTAAGAGAAATTCCTTCGCATTGTCGGGGAGAGTATTTATTTATTTATTTATTTATAATACCCTCAGGGCCAACAAGGCATTAAAGAGGGGAGTGGGTAAATACATGAAAAATACAAATAAAACAGTGCAATAAATACAAATAAACAATACAATAATTACAAATAAAACAATACAATAAAAGACAGATATTATTAACATTTCTGCAGAATGTATAAAAAATAGTTATTACTAAATATACAAAAACAGAAGCAATAAGCATAGGTAACAGATTTTCTTGGTTATACAATGTTAGCTAATGTTTCGTGGAAAAGTATGAAGTCAGTAATGGTTGCGACATTCGGGGGAAGGCGGTTCCAATCATGAGATGTGTGGGGAATAAATGACTGAAAGAAAGACCTAGTGTGACATGATGCGATTCCTACCTTATTGCGATGATCAACACGGTTTGAGATGTACAGAGGCTGGAGTATCAGGTCATTATGAAGTGTAGGGTGAGAGAAAATTTTATGAAACAGTGAAAGACGGGCAATTTTTCGTCGGTGAGCCAATGGAATAAGTGATAAATTATTTTTCATTGAAGTCATACTTGCAGTGCGGTTGTAGTTAGAGAGGATGAACCTAGCAGAGTTATTTTGTACTAGTTCAAGAGATGTGATGAGATTAGCATGACTGGGATCCCATATGGCGGATGCATATTCGAGTTTGGGGCGTATGAGAGACTTATAGAGTACTAGTTTCAAGGAAGAGGGTGCTTTGGAGAAGTTACGTCGTAAGTAGCCGAGCATGCGATTAGCATTGTTAATCACGTACTCTACATGAGTTGTCCAACTTAAGTTATTTGTGATGTGCACGCCAAGATATTTATAAGACAGGACGGAATCTAAAGGAACGTTGTTTAGGTGGTAGGTGTTATGATTCGAGTTAGTTCTTGATACGTGCATTATCTTACATTTTTTAATATTAAGTTCCATTAACCAGATATTACACCAATTAGCTATATTATTTAGGTCAGTTTGAAGTGTTTTAGTATCATCAACATTGCTTATTTCGCGGTAAATAACACAGTCATATGCGAACAGATGTATGTTAGAAGTTATTGAAGAAGTTAGATCATTAATATATACAAGAAATAATAAAGGTCCCAACACTGAACCTTGAGGCACACCGGATTGTACTTCAGTGAGTGGTGAATGATGGTCGTTAGCAGTTACGAATTGGAAACGATTAGAGAGAAAATGTTCTATCCATTTAAGAAGATTAGTGTCAATATTTAGCAAGCTTAGTTTTAGGAGCAGTAATTTATGGCAAACCTTGTCAAATGCTTTGCTAAAATCCAAAAAAATACTGTCAGCGCAAGATGATCGATCCAGAATTTGATGCAGATTATGAGTAAATGAAGCAAGCTGTGTCTCGCAGGAATACTGTTTTCTAAAACCATGTTGCGCTTTAGCAAAGTATGAGTTAGACTCTAGAAAGTTAGCAAGGTTCGAGAAGATTACATGTTCTAATAATTTGCAGCAATTACTTGTTAGTGATATGGGTCGTTAATTAAGTGGCGAGTTTCTGGGGCCAGATTTATAGATTGGAACCACCTTCCCTATTTTCCATTCCTTTGGAAGTTGACAAGTTCTCAATGATTGTTGAAATATTTGACTTAGTATCATTGAACTAACTACGTTAGTGCTTTTAAGAAATTTGCTATGAATGCCATCATAGCCAGGAGCGGAGTAGAACGGTAACTTATCTATTAGTTTCAATATTCCAGGTACCTCAATAATTACTGGATCCATGGGCATGTAATTATAGCGGTGCGCATAAGGAAGTATGATGTTGGCGGATTCGGAGTACTGGCTTGAAAATGAATCATTAATAGCTGATGCGCACATGTTATCGGGGATATTATTTCCAGATGAATCTTCTAGTGATATAGTGTTGTTAGTGGTTGGGTTAATCATTTGCCAAAACTTTCTAGGGTTATTTTTCAATGTTTCAGGTAGTGTTCTAGTTAGGTAGTTGTTTTTTGCAGTTTTTAGAGCTCTTAAGTAGGCGTTTTCAGCAGATTTGTAAGATGTCCAGCGCGAAGGTGAAGGCGAGCCTTTAGCTAAACGAAAGAAACGCTTTTTCCGATTAGATAGGCGTTTTAGATGACTGGAATACCACGGCGCTTGGGGATTGGAAATGAGTGTGCGATTTGGGATGTACTTCTCTATCAATTTATGGACTGTGCATGCGAACAGATCCCAGTTAGATTGAACGGAACGAGATTCAAAATCTTTAACAAAATCATCGTAAAAGTGAGTTAGCTCATTATTTATTGCTTCGAAGTTAGCTTTCCGGTAGCATCGTATGCGTTTCTGCTGTTTAGTCTTTTTACTAGGGCTAATATTGATAACAAAGTTTAGCGAGACGTGGTCGCTGATTCCTGGTAAGTATGTAATGTCGGAGACAAGGTCAGGATGCGTTGCTAGTATTAGGTCGAGAGTGCTTGCTGTATTACTTGTAATTCTTGTGGCTTGAGTTACTAACTGATTCAAGCAAAAAACGGAGCATGTATTCAGAAAATCTTCACTCTGCTGTGAAAAGGGGGAAATACGTATCGGCATTGTGTTCCACGTTATGTTGGGAAAGTTGAAATCTCCGAGTAAAAACATAGGTAAAGAAGGGAAACGAGAGCTTACTATGTTGATGGAGTCATGCAGTTCGTTAACAAATGATGATGGTGAGGAAGGTGACCTGTAGCAGGTACCTAGAACCAGTTTACAGCTTCCCAAAGTTAGTAAAGCCCAGGTTATTTCTAGTAAACTGTTTACTTGGAATTGGTGATGATGGTATGTCCTTCGAGACCACAAGTAGTACGCCTCCTCCTCTATGCTCGCTGCGGTCGCAGCGATATACCATAAAGTTGTTTGCCTCGTGAAATATTTCTGAGTCTGTTGTTTGTGCGGAAAGCCACGTTTCAGTTAAAGCTACTATTTTCGCATCGCATGTATCTATAATGGATGAGAGGGCACAACGTTTATTGAGAACACTTCTGGCGTTAGCAAAGAATACAGATACCGGATGCGATTGACGATGCGATGATATGCCACTACCCCTCCCTTCTCCCTACAGTGAGGCATTTCGCCCAGTGGAGTCTCCGCGACCTGATTGGTTGCCACGCGATCGTATTTCTTCAACGCGATCAAGTTCAAAGTTGTAGTAAAAACGGTTATTATTCATGAGCAATTTGTTATAGCGCAGTTTAAACTGCGGGCGCCCAGGATAGTTCTTTGCAAATTCAATTAGTTTTTGGCGAGAAGTGCGGGTACGTTGACAAAAATCTTCCGTCACTGAAATGTTCTTTTGTTTCAGCTGGTTACGAAGTGACAGAACTTTTTCTCTGGTCTTGTAGTTGGAAAATTTGGCTATTATGGGGCGGCATTTGGCAGGTGCAAACAGGCCAAGTCGGTGTGCGCGATCAATTGACTCTGTGCAAAAAGATCCAAGTACTTCATTTATCGCTGCTGATAGCTTAGCTTCAGTTTCGTTCCAGGTTTCTTTAGCGTCAGCTATACCATGAAAGATTAGGTTGTCACGCCTAGATCTGTCCTCAATCTCATCGAAGCGTGTTTGATAGTTATTACTTTGGTGCGTTAGACCAGATAGCGACGCGTGTACTTCTGATAAATCTTTGCCAAGTTGATCAAAGTCCTTTGATTTTTCTTCGAGTTCGTCTAGTCTTTTTTGTATGCCGGTTATTTTAGATGCGGAAGCATCTTATACTCGCGCCTTGTAGTGCGCCGTCCGCACCGCTTCTCGAACATTCCACAGCTGACGCGCGCGCATGCGCCGTCGCGCCGTCGCCCACCATCTGTGCCGCGCGCGCTTCTCCTTCGAGAACATTCGACAGCTGACAGCGCATGCGCCGTCGCGCCGTCGCCATCTGTGCCGCGCGCGCGCTTATCCTTCGAGAACATTCGACAGCTGACAGCGCATGCGCCGTCGCGCTGTATATATACTCAAGGTCGGCGCTCGCTCGCTCAGTTGCCGCTCGTCCGTTGGTTTGTATGGCGCGTCGACGTCCAAGGTCGCGGTGAAATGAATTCCAACGAATTCACAAACACAATGATCGACGTCCCTTCGACCGGCGCCGCCCTTTCGCATACGTGTGTACGTGTTCACTCATTTAACACCCCCTCCTACAACCACGTTAACCAATTTAGCTATCGACCCAAGTAAGTCGCAATTTAACACCCCATTTCACAACCACGTTAACCAATTTAGCCATCGACCCAAGTAAGTCGCACTTTAACACCCCGTTAACCAATTATATGCTCCGCATCCTCCTCAGTGTTCCCGCGAGGGAAGCTGCGGGCAATTTTTTTGTTTCTATGTTTTTTTGCCCGTTTTTAATTGCTTTAACGTCAGCAGCTAGTTCGGTTTGCACTTTCGAACTTTGGAGTGAACGGCTGTGTATATCTTTGAGTAGTTTAAACATTGCTTTCATCTGCTCGGCAGAATTTTCTGGTAACGAATCAATATCAAGTACGTTTTCAGAGCGCGTGTTAGGTCCCGGGTTAGTTTCAACATCTCCAGATTGTAGGAGCAAAAAAAGCATGGAAAAACCGTCGCATACAACTTCATACAACACTTTTGGGCACGGAAACAGTAGCAAAAACGGGTTGTCTGATTTTTTAGCGTATAGAGAAAACTTTGTACACACCTGCATGATGAAAAAGCGGTGGTTAGAAGCCACGCAAAGCGCACTGTTTCCGTGCCCACTGAAAGGCGAATCGATGCGCCGTGTGCTTAAGTAGACCACGGGAGGTGTTGGCAACGTCGATGCGGCTGGGAACCCGAAGTAGAGTGCTTCTGTCGCAGTGAAATTGTAAAAAAATTTCATCGTCAACCCTGTTGTCCGGTCCGTACGAGGGTGGCAACTTCATCACTATCTCCCACGAACACACGTGTGCCGCCAACGAGCACGCTATCAGGAGAGTCAGCAGATTCTGCATGATGAAAAAGGCGGTGGTTAGAAGCCACGCAAAGCGCACTGTTTCCGTGCCCACTGAAAGGCGAATCGATGCGCCGTGTGCTTAAGTAGACCACGGGAGGTGTTTGCAACGTCGATGCGGCTGGGAACCCGAAGTAGAGTGCTTATTTTGCAGTGAAATCGTAAAAAATTTCATCGTCAACCCTGTTGTCCGGTCCGTACGAGGGTGGCAACTTCATCACTATCTCCCACGAACACACGTATGCCGCCAACGAGCACGCTATCAGGAGAGTCAGCAGATTCTGCATGATGAAAAAGTGGTGGTTAGAAGCCACGCAAAGCGCACTGTTTCCGTGCCCACTATGTAGTGTATATATGTTATCTCATCCTCACCGGTTGCCGAGCGGGTAGTTTGAGTGGCTAAGGCAGCTTCCAGCTTCCTGTGCGTGAATGGGTGGTCCAGGTCTGGGTTAGCTTCGCCACAATAATCTGAGTAGGAAGGTGTCAGGGGGGTGGGGGATACAAGAATTTTAAATTTTCAAACGCATCAGATGGAGTCCCTTGAGTGAGAGCTTTAGCTAGGGTGGGAGCAACGGCAAGCTTGGTACTTAAGGTAGACCTAAACAGAGACCATGTATAGCGCGAGTACAGTGCGGATTCAAGGCCGTCACACAGCGTGTTTCAACGAGAGTGCTCGATAGAAGTGCCGTAAGCAATAATTTCAGCCCGCAGAGCATCAGTTCGGAAGGAAAGTTGGACGTTGTGTGACTGGAAGTGGAGAGTGCGTTTCAAACGTTCATGACAACGCCATAAGCGGAGCAAGTGAGGATCAGGGTCAGGAATGGGAAGTTGAAAACGAGCGCGGCGACTACAGGATGTCATTGCTGCGGAGATCCGCGACGTCCAGTCGTCGTAAGTTTTAAATGAGTCAGAGAAAAGGTTATTACGGAATGATTTTTAGGCCAGTGTGAGCGACTCGTTGTTTCCGCCCGTTGAGGGAAAGAGGGGTGGTGATGTGTATGATAAAGTGATCAATGAAAAGATTTTCAGCGGACACCTGCCAGTGAAAAGGAAGGGAACTCCAAGAGAACGTGAGATCGGGTGTTGTGAAGAGCTGTGAAACGGTGCCCGCTCGAGTAGGAGTGTCAGGAGTATTAGGAAGCGTGAGATGGCGTTCCTGGGTAAGGCAGTGTAGAAGGCGACCTGGTTTGAGTGTTTGGTGGTAACCCCAGAGCCTGTGAGGAGTATTGAAGTCACCCGCAAGGAGGATATGGGTGGTCGATGGAAGGGAGTGCAGGAATTTGCCAAGAGCACTAAACAAAGAGGACGTAACAGGGGGGTTGTAAAACGACATCAGAGCGAGAGAAATACGGGTAGATGGTTGGTAATAGACCACACGAACTAAACGTTTCAGCAGGGGGGAGGGTACGTCTAGTGGTTATACGAGAATGTCATTTCGTACATAAATGGGTGCAAGTGGCTTTCCCATCGTAGCGTAATATGCACGGTAGCCCGGGACGGCAGGGGCTGCCCGAGTCTCCTGTATAAGGAGAAAATGGGGTAATCTTTGGCGGGTGAGAAGATATTGGTGGAGAGGGGTCCTATTATGACGAAAGTTGCGGCAGTTCCACTGCAAAATGTCGAGGCCCTTTTCACGTGCCATCTAGGTCTTTCAAGTAGAGGAAGTGCCTGCGCGTGCGCGTTCCTTCTTTTTTCCGGGGAAAGCGACTCCTGCAGGGAGGTATGCATATAGGTGAACGATTCCACTTGCTTGGATTGGATTTTGAGGGTCGTAAGAATGCGGACAATTGAATTTTCCAGCCGGACCAAACGAGTGTGATGCGCAGTGGTGGTGGTTTTGACAATGTCGACCAATTTGGTTACATGGGAGCTGGAGGTTGGGGCGGTGAGTGTGGTGAGTTGCTTATTCAGCTCCGTGAGTTGAGAGGTAAGAGAGGATGCTGTAGTGGCGAGTGTCTGCGTCAGTGCGAGTATTTACTGTTGTAGCTCATCTGAGACGCGTTGTTGCTCGCGCTGGTTGCGCTCCAACATAGCCAGTCGCAGATCCAAGGAGCGGCTGTCGTGGTGTGTTTGAATAAGCGTTGAATAAGATGGTGAAGGTGTGTTTGATGAATAAGCGCACATTGGAGGTGTTTCCTTAACCTTAGCGGCGTATGATCAGGGGGGGATGTTGCGGGAGGTGGTAGGAACTCATGCGCTGAAGAGGAGGGCGGCGAAGGCTGAGTTGCTCGGCGCATGGCTGTGCGATGGGGAAAAGCTGCTTTGGCGCAGTGGCGTTGCTTAGCTAGAAGGTAGGGCTAGGTGGAGTCGAGGGAGGAGCGGGTGTTGACTTGGCAATGAATGCACCAGGGTTGGGCGCAAACGTGAGCAACGGGATCTGCTGGTAGAGAAGAGGCACATCGGCGGCACTTGTCCGGAACGCTGTGTTGGGGGCATTGATGAGCACGGTGCCCTATAGCAAGGCACCGAGTGCAAGTAGGGGGCTTAGGTTTATGTGGACGGCATCGGAAAGAGACGCGTTTGAAGTACACAAAGCGAGGGATGATGGTTCCAGCAAATGTTATGTGGTCGGATTCAGTGGAGCCTATCATACGTGCGGCAAGTATGTATGAAGTAAAGGATTGGAGGTCATGCAAGAGTTGAGATGATGTGAAGTGAGCACCGACGTTGTGTATGATTCCGAGACATAATATTGGAGGACTGAGGCATAGGGCTTAATGGTGATCGGCTTACTATTAAGTTCCAGACTTGTGAGGGAGAGTAGGAACTGGGCAATGAGAGGTGAGGGCGTTTTCAGAAACACAAGGCTCTGATCAGGTTTGGCTTGAAGAGTGAGCTCCGCACTGGTCTTGGGAGAGAGATTTGCGGCGGCTATGATGGTAGAAAGCAGGTCATAGAGAGGCAGTTTCGGCGCGAGTTTTCCGGGTGGAAGTTGAATTCCGAAGGTGATGAGCTCCGAGCGGGGGCGGGCGGTCAAGGCAGGTTTCCGATTGGCACTAACGGTGTTCCAGCTGCCTTCAGGGGATCGCGTATTGTCTTCGTTAACCTGCAATGCCGTGAAGTCCATTTCCGTCGATAAGTCGTCAGCTAAAGTGATGGAAGGCAAAACTTCGGCGATGGAAGGAATGGTGCTCGTCGAAACGCGCTTGTCGACAGACTCGGAATTTCCACTGGGTAGGCCAGACGCAGATAAGGCGGGGAGAGCAGCAGGTGCAGTTGATTGCAACGCCAACGCTGCATTACGGCTTTCGGGCTCCGGCGTTTGCGTGGCTACCAAGCTGGGAGTAGCAGAGACTCCACCAGCGTTGCACGTTGCTGGACCATGCGCGCTGTTGAGGAACGCTGCCTGTTGCTGTATTGTTGTCGGCGCGGGGCTGGTGACATTGCCAGATGTTGACAGCGGAGGCACGGCTGTATCAGCGGTACGACCGCAGGAGGCTGGGCTTACCGAAAGGCCGTCAGTTGTCGTTGGGGTCGAGTGCTGGGCGGGACGCTGCATCGTGGAGATGCAGGCGCGGCGCGTTAGGGTTAGCGCGGTGCCGCGCCGCTTCGTACATTTGAAGCGGCCTGGAGGGCCAGCCTGGGGTAGGACCAGGGCCCGGGTGGTGTCGGCGTGTCCCGGAAGTCTTCTAGAAGTGAGCTTGTCCAGACACGGGCGGGCCCGGTAATGGGCCAAGAACACGCGAAAGCAGAGCACTGTATGCGGCCAGCCAAATAAAACGGCGCCACCTGGTGGTCTCTCAAGGCAAATGCATTACCTACAACATAATAAAAATTTGTATTTCAACACGAACGTGTGTTATGCTGGGCTCCACAAACACATTCAAGAAGTATTTCCATCACGACAATCAGCCAACAAAACAAACGCAATCAGACGGGTAAGAAAGGAAACTTGAGCGAAAAGAAACCGTTGCCGAACCCATAACAGTCTCGGTCCACGAGGATCGGTGATGAGTTTATAACCCCTTGCACCACCGCTAAAGCCACGATGGAGGTCACGCGACGCGTCTTCTATTATCTGTCACCATTTCCTCCTTGTATATATTTCATACTCAACAGAATACCAGGAGCGCATTACAATAAGTTTTCTGTTTGGGTTTCGGCAATTAGCGGCGCTTTTTTCAAACTACATAGGTTGTACGATAGTGCTTTCAACCCTACCCCAAGCATCTTGCTTTGTTTTCGTTGCTGAGGCAGGCGAAACAGAATAAGCAAATTTCATGGGCGGCACGCTGAAGCGCACGTCCTTCACCTCGCAGGCTCATTGCATACGAACGTAACAGGCTCCGCAGCTCCGGGCCGTCGCTAGCTCTCTAATCTCAATCTTATATCGTGCAATAACTACCTTCGATCATAATTCAATTTCCAAACGAGAACAGCGTACTTTTTCTGGCCTACCCCGAAAACGCGCACAGCCATATCGTCGTTTTTATAGATACTGTGCGGTCAAATAAGCGCGTACGCACCTATTGTTCGTGACGGCACGATGTCGAGCACGTACGCATTATTTATTGAACATGCTAGTCATCGATATTTACATGGGGTATATGACGGTTCGGTGTAGACATATGCGCAGCCACTGTGACCACATAAAGCTCAAGTATTACGTACCTTGATGTGACTGTTCACGTCGTAAACAAACTCCAGAGCTCATGAGGCTTCCCTCGAACATGGGACGTTTGCAGGCAGAGTCCTTGAATGGCAACAAGTAAGGTGGCCGGCATTCAAAATTTCTTCTCCCTCGATGAGACACCGAATCCTTTTTTCAGAAGCTTCGAGGTATGCCATAATATTCGCTAGTGACAGCTGCTTTGTAAAAGGCAGCGGCATTTTACAGCCGTTCAGAATCAACTCTGACCGAGACTACAAAAGGCTGGCCTGCTACGACACGCTACGTGCAGTGAACAAGTTGATCATCTCTCGGTCCTCCATCTTGAATCGCCACGCGCGCCACTTAGAGTTCGTGTGCATTACGGATGCTGCGCACTCTCATGATGGCCAATGGGCCTGGTGGCGAGTGCTAGGGCAAACCTCGTATCCGCACGCCTACGGCAAGTGCGGCTCGGTGTGGTACGACCACTTCAAGCACTAGGCAACGCTGCGGGCTTAGCGTACGCTACCGAAGCTAGCACTGAAGTAAACACGCCTGCCGAGGTGCCCAAGGCCACCCCAGGCATGCTACAGTCCGGCGATTCCCAAAGGGGACGCGGACGAAGGAAAACACGTGCTTACCCGGCGCCGACCACGGAGCAGAGGTGTCATTCCCTCGGCGCGCACGTAACCCGTGCCGCCTGCACGTGGCGCCATCTATCGCCACGTGGTGTTAGCAGAGAAGAAAAGCAAAACGGTGTGGCCGTGTGGTGTGGCGGAATACCCGCGAAATGGATCGCGGGCGTGCCTCAGATTCTCACATCCTCCTCTCCTTGATTCACCCTATATACCGGTCTTCAAAGGCAGCCGGTCGTCGCCGTTTCATGCAAAGGCGTCATGCAATGGGCAACAGCTAG
This sequence comes from Rhipicephalus annulatus, assembly GCA_013436015.1. Taxonomy (NCBI): domain Eukaryota; kingdom Metazoa; phylum Arthropoda; class Arachnida; order Ixodida; family Ixodidae; genus Rhipicephalus; species Rhipicephalus annulatus. The sequence continues at coordinate 20,085 of WOVY01011088.1, read as the reverse complement.
CCTCAGCCTCGCTCTGCAACTGCTGCTGAAGAAAAAAAACAACACAATACACTTGAGAAATACCATGGCGCCGCGGAAGAGGGGTAACGGGAGTTCATGATGCTCACTCAAGAGCGCGTCCAAGGCTCGGAGGGGAAGCGTCACGTAATGTTTGACTTGGGTGACCGCGTGGACGCGAGAGTGCAAGGCGAAAGTTCTGGTTGAGGCCCCCATGCGAGGAAAGGGTTCACCTTCATCTCGTCGATCTTGAGGACAGGCCCGTGAGTTTGATGAACACCACCTCGGTGGAGGTTCGATGGGCCTCGTTGCGACAGCCAGCCTTTCTGCTGGAATCATGGTCGCCAAATCCACTGGCTGCTAAGCGTCCTGTGACGTCGGTCGAATCATGCACAGCGTTTGCGACAGCTGGCCTCAAGCAGGAGCCAAGATAGAAAGGCCAGCAGAGCTTATCAGCGACGGTCGGGAGCAGGGCACAACCTGGCTGCCTAACAACCGCAGGTTTCCGAACACCTCCAGAGTCCAAAGTGGTGTAGGGGTCAGTGACTTCTTAAGTTGTCGCCACACGCACGCACACACACCTCCGATGGTCGGGTCTCTCCAAACGTGCACCGCAAAGGAAGGCGCAGAGTGTCTTTCGTCGCTCTCCCCACGCTAAAGCACCAATTCACAATCTCCTCCTCCAGCGAGAAGAAAAAAAGAAAACAAGAAAAAAAAACATCAAGTAAACAAGAACGCTCAAATGACAATCAGCAGCAGTAACTAGGCGGAACAGACTTCTTTGCAAGCAGTGGCTGTAAAGAAGTTAGCTAACTGAGACTAGACAGTAAAAATGAGGGCCTTCGGTGTCGGAAATAAGCCCGCCGTCCGGCGCGAAATCACTCAGGTGACCGCTTCCACAGATTATACCGGTGCGTGGTCCGAATGCGGTCCGCCGCGCCGGGTGTGCGCCGTTGCTTGCGCGAAGGGCTACTGGGCACTGGCGCACGCTCGTCAGACCTCAACGCAAAAGCTTTCAGGTGTGCTATGTGGGCACGGCTGAGTTTTCCGAAAGCAGGTATTTCAGCAAGTACGCGAGTGGATTCCAAGCTTTCTCCACTCTGTACGGACCAAGCCACTTTGGAGCGAGCGAAGCTGAGAAACCCTTGCTCGCATCGCTAAGAGCGTGGTTGCGCTTCAGGACGAGGTCACCTACCTTAAATGAAAGGTGGTGACGTTTTCGGTCGTACTGGGCCTTTCGCTCGGCCCTGGCCGATGCCAAACTTTGCCTCGCTCTACTGAGAGCTCGACAAAGCCTGTCCCGAAGTGTTGAAGCGTAGGCAGAACAGTCTGCTGGTTTTTTCTCGTCCCAGAGCTGGCATTGCATGACACTGGTCACCGGATTTGCCAACTCCCTTCCGAAGTTAAGAAAAGCGCGAGAGAAACCAGTAGAGCTACTCTCGGAGGTTCGGATTTCAAACGCGAGTTCACTCAAATGGTCTGCCCAGTCCTTTTGACTTTCGGCAAAGGCCACCAACATCGGTTTAGGCGTACGATTGGTTCGCTCCGTCATATTGGACCGGGGATGATAGGGTGACGTGGTGCAGTGATCTCTTCCTAGGGAACGGCACGTATCACCAACCACCCGAGCGGGGAAATATTGTCGCGAGAGCAAGGTTTCCAGCTGCAGTATCTTCTCAGGAAATTTGTGCAAAACCAACTCCTCTGCTTCTTTGTTAAGTCTTTCTTTGTACTCTTCTACCTTTGGGTTTGTTTCTCTGGCCATTACAGAGCTACGGCTTCTGACTTTAATGGAATGTGGGGTAAATCGCGTTTTCCAGCCTGACAGGCGCCTACACGCTGCATTTACGGCTTACGAACGGAGCAGTCAAGGTCGCCCCGTTCGGGATTAGAAGGGGAAAGCTTACACGGAAAAGCGTCTAGCAAGAGGCCGGTCCGGCGCCACCGTCTGAGGCTAAGCCATTGTTAACCGGCACGCGTGTCATTGAGAATGACATGGGGACGCGACCACTTAGCCTGACCGAGACATAGTGGAGGCCGGTAAACGACCATATTCCCCCGCGCTCTTGCTAGGATGTCGGGGCGCCTTGCTGTCGCATGTACACCTGGTAAGCAATAATGTACCCATCGCTCTTAAGGACGCTTCTAGGAAGCAACAATTAACGAAAGAACTGACGAGGCCCGAGCGTGGGAACGGCCGCCGACTGAAGTCGGCCGATGGGGCCGGCACGAGTAATGTTGAACAGTACGGCCTGGCATGGGAGAGAGTGTCACGTGCGGAGAACCTCTCTCCCTTTGCGTGTTTCCTTCGGTGACGACGTTTTTACAAATGTAGTTACTTTTATGAAAGTGTTTCTGTGATTGGTTGTAATGCTGTGAGTCCCAACATGTGATTGGTTTTTGTGAAGACTCTTTGTGCGACCAAGGGTTAAAAAGAGGATGTTTGAATGTGAAAAGGGAGCGGAGCGGAGTCGGGAGTAAGCGGCGGATCTCACCACCGGAGACCAGGCCATGCCGGCCGAGGGGTATGCCACCATTTTCTATGTTTCGTCTTTGTGACCCAGTGCATTTTGTAAATATAAGTTGTGTTAGCTAAATAAACCCCCAATGAGTGCTCCCCGAAATCATCGTCTTGACGTCTCATCGATTGCCTCCGCGGAGTTTCACCCACGCTTATTCGTCTCCCTGGTCGTCCGATGCGCCTAACTTTGAACAACCCCGACATTTCGCTACAAAGTGGTGGAGGTTGCTCGGTAACGATAGTCCCGCTCTGAAATTATGCCCCGAGTCAACAACAAATATAAGGAACCTACCTCTGACAGCTCTACTATGACGGAACCCCCTACCTTCTTCTCTGCTATGTCTACCCCCCAAGTTAAACCATTCGTCGGACCACCAGTCTTTAGAGGCGCGCCGGAGGAATCTATTTCAGAGTGGCTACTTTGCTACGAACATGTAGCGTCGCTTAATAATTGGGACCAAGCCACGAAGGTGAAATTTCTATATCTGGCTTTAGACGGAGATGCGAAAAAGTGGCACACTACTCAAATTCTAACCGGTGCTCCTAATACATGGGAAGAATGGGCGACGCTACTTAAAACGTCCTTTACGAGTCGCCACTCAGTCGAGATCGCCTATTTGCGGCTACAAAACCGCACTCAATTGCCGTCCGAAACCCCCGAGCAGTACTACTATGACGTAGTACAGCTGTGTGCAAGAGCGAACCCGTCTATGACGGAAGATGATCGGTTGCGGCACCTTATACGCGGGTTACGTCCGGATGTTCAGGAGAAAATGATAATCGCAAACCCGGAGAGCTGCACTGCATTCCTCCAAATTTTGCAACGCATAAATCTGGCAGCTTTGATGAGCCGTGTGTCGGGGCTACAACCGATTGGCATCCAGTATTCCACCGGATCGCAGTCGTGGATGCAAAACATCGCGCATCCCGTAGGGTTCGCACCCGCCGCAGCGACAGGGCACCCTCCTACTACGTGTGTCGCCACTTGCGCCGCGGCCGAATCGCGGTGCCCGCGGGAGGTTGCCGACCGCGAGAGACACCTGAAAACGATTGCGGACTCGGTTGCCCTGCTGTCTGACCGGCTAAAAAGCATCGAAGACGAGGTGCGTCGCCCCCCAATGCCTTGGCCTCAGAGAACTTCCCGTGCCAACGACGGGCGTCCCCGTTGCCAGATTTGCCGCCGCATAGGTCACATAGCACAACAGTGCTGGCAGCGGTTGCGAGATGACAGGAACGATGAGGCTGAGCTTCAAGGCAATCAGAATGTGCAGCCTAATCCTTCGGGAAACGAGAACGGCCGGGCCTAGGGGGCCAGCCCGGCCGCCCCATCGGCACATTGTCGGAAAGTCAGCTTCTCACAGTCCCCACACGAGCCAACGGTAAAGAAACAAAACTTGTAATTGACACCGGCTCGTCCGTAAATGTCATCTCAGAAGAATTAGCTAACAAAATATCTGCTTCATTCAAATCAAGAAAAGACATATTCATCCGAGGAATTGGCGGAGGCTTGCTCACCCCCAATGGTGAAGCTGAAATAAAACTTAAAATTGGCACCATCAAAGTTCACGAGACGTTTTTAGTGGTCAAGGATTGCCCGTACGAGCTACTCGGTGGTCTTCCTTTTTGTCGAGCAGCCCGGCTTCTCATTGATTTCTCCAAAAAAGAGCTGCAACTAAACGGTGAAATTTTCCGGCTACGTATAGACTAAAGTGCCCCCGAACATAATGATGTACTTGCAGTGCGGTGCCACGAGCAAATTCGCATTGAACCTCGCAAAGAAGTCGCTATTGAAGTAAAGGTCGCAAGGGACGGAATTCACCTCGTCGAACCGAACAGCACGCTCAAAAACGGACTTCAGGTTGCACGCACAATAACGAGGATCGTGCATGGGAGAGGCCTCATTCGCGTAGCTAATCCTACCATGTCGCCAGTAAACCTGCTCAGCGGAACAAAGCTTGGATGGGCTTCATCTATTCATGACGCACAGCTGGCAATCACGGCCCCCGAGAACGATCGAGTGCCTCAAGAGTTTGACATAGAGACTGGGGATCACCTACAGCCATCTGAGCGGGATGAACTGCTGTCGCTCATTGAGAAATACCGCCATCTATTTACGAGCAGTGACAACCCCATCCGGCAGACTCATGTCGCTGAACATGTGATCGACACAGGTGATTCTCGACCAATTATCAGCACCCATATCGTCATTCTCCTTTTGAAAGACAACAGATTGAGCAACAAGTAGAAGAAATGCTGCACGATGGGATAATTAGAGAGTCTCACAGTCCTTGGTCATCACCTGTCGTCCTCGTGAAGAAGCCAAATGGGACTTGGCGTTTCTGCGTCGATTTCCGCAGAGTCAATGAGGTCACTAAAAAAGATGTGCACCCACTGCCACGAATTGATGACATTCTCGACGTGCTACAGGGGTCAAAATACTTCACCACACTTGATCTAACATCAGGCTACTGGCAAGTGGGCATCAAGGAGGAAGATAAGCAAAAGACCGCATTTTCCTGTGGACCCGGCCTGTACGAATTCAATGTTGTCCCTTTCGGCCTGTGCAACGCCCCTGCCACATTCCAGAGAATGATTAACAAAGTCCTCAGTGGTCTTCTCTGGAGAGTTTGTTTGGCCTGCTTGGACGACATCGTTATTTTCTCGAAGACTATGGCAACTCATTTGCAAGATTTGGAAAATGTGTTTTCGGCTTTGGACGTGGCAAACTTACGACTGAAGTCCGAGAAATGCAGCTTCGCTCGCCAGGAGATCAAATATCTTGGACACATTCTCACAGGTGAAAGCATCCGGCCGGACCCAGACAAAGTAGCAGCGATCGAGAAATTCCCAAAGCCACGAAACAAGAAAGGTGTACAGAGCTTTCTCGGAATCTGTAACTACTATCGGCGATTTATCAAAGATTTCTCTCGCATTTCTCGACCTCTGACCAACTTAACCAAAAAGGATGTTCCTTTCGTCTGGGATGCGGCATGCGAAGTGGCCATAGCAAACCCTCAAAGAGAAGCTGATCACAGCCCCAATTCTGCGTCAATTTGAGCCGGGAAAGCCGATAGAGGTGCACACTGATGCCTGTGAATACGGCATTGGCGCCGTGCTTGTACAGAAAATTGGAACTCAAGAGAGAGTCGTCGCCTATGCCAGCCGCCACCTTAACAAGGCTGAGATGAACTACAGTACCACTGAGAAAGAATGCCTCGCCGTTGTGTACGCCTGCGGACAGTTTCGGCCATACGTCTTTGGTGCTAAGTTCACGGTCGTGACTGACCAAGCCAGCCTGGCTTGGCTAATGAAAGTAAGGAATCCGAACGGTCGACTTATGCGATGGTCTCTGTTGCTTCAGGAATTTGACATAACGTTGCGACACCGCCCTGGCCTCAAGAATGGAAATGCCGACACGCTTTCCCGCCTTCCTCATGATCCCGCGCCTGTAAGCGAAGAAAACCCCTTACCGTTGCTGGTTCTGGATCAAGTGGATGTTGGAAAAAAGCAGAGGGCAGACCCATGGATGAAAGAAATTATACAGCACCTCGAGCACCCGGATGCGCCCGTTGTCAGGAAAACTAAAAGAACGGCACGGAGCTTTCGGTTGATCGACGGTGTACTGTATCGAAGGGCGAAAGGGTTTGAGGAGGATCGTGCGGCGCTCGTTGTCCCCAAGTGCTTGAGATCTGATATTTTAAGGTACTGCCATGACGCCACCACGGCAGGCCACTTAGGTGTCAAGCGCACATGGGAGAAAGTTCGTTGCCGATATTTCTGGCCGAAGATGTTCTCGTACGTAAGCAAGTACGTTCTCTCCTGCCCTGACTGCCAGACACGAAAGCAACCACCGGGGAGGCCGGTCGGTTTCCTCCAACCGATCCCACCTGCAGGTCGACCTTTTCAGCAGGTGGGCATGGACTTCATTGGGCCTTTCACTAAATCCAAAGCAGGGAACTGCTACATCGTCGTGATTACCGACTACCATACGAAATGGGTCGAGGCTGTCGCGTGTCCAGCGGCCACTGCCGCAGAAGCAGCAAGAGCCTTCGTCGAACAAATCGTTCTACGTCATGGTGCCCCGGAGAAAGTAATAAGTGATCGTGGGCAGCACTTTGTCGCCAACTTGACCGAAGAAATATTCCGGCTCGTGGGTAGCGAGCATGCCACCACAACAGCATACCACCCACAGGCCAACGGCTTGTGCGAGCGTTTTAACCGCATGTTGGCTGACATGCTCAGCATGTACGTTTCCTCACACCACCGCGACTGGGATGAATTCCTACCGTACGTTCTTTTTGCATACAATTCTTCTACCCACGAGACGACTGGATTCACTCCCTTCTTTCTTCTTCACGGACATGAACCGACACTACCGGTGGATGTAGGGTCGGGCGCGCAACGCGGATTCGACTACACCCTGGATGCAATGAAAGTGGCCCGCAGGCTGCGGCAGGCTCGAAAGATAGTAAATGAACGGGAGAAGCGTCAGCAAGAGAAGAACAAGCGCAGCTATGATGCTAGGCGACGAAGTGTTGTTTATCATCAGGGCGACTTAGTGTACTTGTGGACTCCCTCCCGGGCGAAAGGGAAGACGACGAAGCTTCTTCACAAATATCACGGACCTTTCCGTCTTGTGCGCCGGGTAGCCGAGAACAATTGGGAGGTAGTAGACCAAACTGGGAAAAAACGTGACGTTGTGAATGTGGCGCGTTTAAAGCCCTGCCACGTTCGATTGGGCTCCGATGCCGACGACGCGGACGATGAGTCTGATGATAATCATGAGGTGCGCGATCTCGATGGTGTTGTGCGCGAGTGCAGTGCAAGGAGAGATGACCACGGATTGCATCAAAGTGTTGTGCGCGAGTGCGGCTCCAATGGTGATGTGCGCGAGTGCGGTTCGCGAGTGGGTCCGGAACTCCGTTTGCAACATTATGTGCGCGGGACACACACCAGTGTTCCAGTACAGCAGTGCGAAAGCTACGACACGGACACTGAACTTTACTCGGACTGGAAGACATTTTCAAGTAATAACAACGCACAACAGAATGTCAGTGCTTACGAAACGGACACTGAATTGTATTGCAGTACCGATGAGTGAACCCATATATTACTGTGTCCAACGATTTTGTTTTGTTTTTAGTCTGTTGTTTTTATGTAATTTTTTTAAAGCCTCTCACCTGTTATACACATGCATAAGTGTCTTTAAATAAGCATCTCACACACTTGTTGAATGCAAAACCTTTTTGTATAATTAGTCTATTTATTGTCGTGTTTTGCAGATAAAACGAGTGGGGCACTCTTTTTCGTAGGGGGGAGGTGTCGCGAGAGCAAGGTTTCCAGCTCCAGTATCTTCTCAGGAAATTTGTGCAAAACCAACTCCTCTGCTTCTTTGTTAAGTCTTTCTTTGTACTCTTCTACCTTTGGGTTTGTTTCTCTGGCCATTACAGAGCTACGGCTTCTGACTTTAATGGAATGTGGGGTAAATCGCGTTTTCCAGCCTGACAGGCGCCTACACGCTGCATTTACGGCTTACGAACGGAGCAGTCAAGGTCGCCCCCGTTCGGGATTAGAAGGGGAAAGCTTACCCGGAAAAGCGTCTAGCAAGAGGCCGGTCCGGCGCCACCGTCTGAGTTTAAGCCATTGTTAACCGGCACGCGTGTCATTGAGAATGACATGGGGACGCGACCACTTAGCCTGACCGAGACATAGTGGAGGCCGGTAAACGACCATATTCCCCCGCGCTCTTGCTAGGATGTCGGGGCGCCTTGCTGTCGCATGTACACCTGGTAAGCAATAATGTACCCATCGCTCTTAAGGACGCTTCTAGGAAGCAACAATTAACGAAAGAACTGACGAGGCCCGAGCGTGGGAACGGCCGCCGACTGAAGTCGGCCGATGGGGCCGGCACGAGTAATGTTGAACAGTACGGCCTGGCATGGGAGAGAGTGTCACGTGCGGAGAACCTCTCTCCCTTTGCGTGTTTCCTTCGGTGACGACGTTTTTACAAATGTAGTTACTTTTATGAAAGTGTTTCTGTGATTGGTTGTAATGCTGTGAGTCCCAACATGTGATTGGTTTTTGTGAAGACTCTTTGTGCGACCAAGGGTTAAAAAGAGGATGTTTGAATGTGAAAAGGGAGCGGAGCGGAGTCGGGAGTAAACGGCGGATCTCACCACCGGAGACCAGGCCATGCCGGCCGAGGGGTATGCCACCATTTTCTATGTTTCGTCTTTGTGACCCAGTGCATTTTGTAAATATAAGTTGTGTTAGCTAAATAAACCCCCAATGAGTGCTCCCCGAAATCATCGTCTTGACGTCTCATCGATTGCCTCCGCGGAGTTTCACCCACGCTTATTCGTCTCCCTGGTCATCCGATGCGCCTAACTTTGAACAACCCCGAAATTTCGCTACAATATGACGCGTTGTCCATGATCAATCTTTTCGGAAAGCGGATCCGACAAAACACTTCCTGTGGCCTCTCTATCACCACTCGCGCTTTCACTTTCCGCAGCGAAAACAGCTCCACCCATTTGGAAAAATGATCAACAACTACCATCAGATGTATGAACGCCTGCTTAGTCCTGGGGAATGGCCCCTTTACATTGCACGTGGCTACTTGCCACGGACGCTCACTGACAATCGGTTTCATCAAGCCGGGCGGCTTGCGATCTCTTGATTTCACCGCTTGACAGACGTGGCAGGAACGGCAAAAACGAAAAATATCACGCTTCATGCGAAGCCAAGTCACAATTTTGCTCAGTTTTGCAAAATCTTTAGAGCCACTCAGGTGACCGGCGATGGCTCGTCGTGAGAGGCTCGCAACAGTGCGCCTCTCAGACTTTTGGGCACAACCAGCTTAAACGGGTCCACTGGCTCCTCATCGGTGGCTATGTATTTCAGCTCAAGTTCATGATGGTCCAGCAAGTATGTATCCGCGGGGGACCCAGCGACACACGCCGGTTCCCGTCCTCCCGCGCCCGCCGCACTAACAGCAACGTCCCGGTGCTCCGTATCCCCTGAGACCGTCGCTCAACTCGCGACAAAACGGATCATCTTGCTGGGGCTTCAGTAACTTTTGTCTGCTGAAAGCGATTCCCATTCGCCCAAAGGAAAGCTTGGTATCGCTTTCACTCAGGACTGCAGCCATCGCCTCCGCTCGCATTGGCGTCGTGGGTTCGCTTCCCTTTCGCTCCCCTCTCGCCCACTTCGCAGCGCGCTGCTTGCTTGGCCCGTGGAAAGGGTTTGCTCGTTGGCGCACTCACCCTTTTCTCCACTCGGTGGCTCCACCGCCGTTTCGCCTGCGCCGCTCGCTTGTGCAAAGAACCGCTAGTGGTTGTAGCACCGGGATCCAGGCTCCTGGTAGACACTGGGGCACGAGATAGCGCGTCAGCTATCACGTTAGTAATCCCCTTCCGATACTTCACTGAAAGTCATAATGCTGTATTAGGAGAGCCCAGCTCTCCTAATACCCAGTCGGCCTGCAAGCTCACGGAGCCGAATCAGCCAGCTAAGCGCGCTGTGATCTGTTTGTACCACAAATTTTGTCACATCAAGGTAGACATCAAACTTCCGCAGTGCAAACACCATGGCGAGACACTCCTCCTGGGTCAAGGAATAATAACTTTCCGCGGGTATCAACGAGCGGCTGGCAAAGGCCAACGGCTGCAACACACCATCGTATTCCTGTAGGAGAACTGCTCCTAATACCAGATCGCTTGCGTCAGCCTGGACAACAAATGGTCTGGTCAGGTCGGGGAGCATGAGTTGCGCAGTCTCCGCAGTGGCGCTAGACAGACGGCAAAACGCCTATTGCTGCTCAGGTCCCCATCGCCACTCAGCTGACGTACCCAAGAGCTTGGTCAAGGAAGCCTGCACTCGGGCACAGGACGAAATGAACGACCGGTGAAAATTGGCCATTCCATGAAAGCGGCGCAGGCCGCGTACGTCCTTGGGCGCGGGGAAATCTAGGATTGCTTGAAGTTTCTCCCGATGCGGCTCAACGGAGCCTTCGCCCAGCGTGAAGCCAAGTAACTGAACTCGTGTTTGCGCTAGTTGGGCCTTTGCAGGATTTAATGTCATCCCGGTGGCTCTCACTTTCTCGAGCACATCGGCAATGTGGGCCAAGTGGTCTTCGAAGGTTCGTGAATAAATCACGATGTCGTCGAAGTAGCACATGCAGTAAGACCACTTTGCTTCCCCGAGGACGCGCTCCATGAGTCTCTGAAAAGTCACAAAAGCATTGCAGAGAAGAAAGGCCACACGAGTGAACTCAAATAAACCTCTGTAGGACGTGAACGCGGTCTTGCACCGGTCACGCTCATCCATCAGGACCTGTAGGTAACCTTTGAAGACATCTAATGTGGTAAAATACTACGCAGTGCCGAGGTTTCCTACGATGGAGCTAATCGTGGGGAGTGGATAGGCATCCTTACGAGTCACTCGGTTCAGACGGCGGTAGTCTACACACAGGCGATGACTGCCGTCTTTCTTAGGTACTAACAAAATTGAAGACGCCCAGGCGCTTGATGAACGGCGAACAATGCCAGCTGAGAGCATCTCGTCCAGCAAACCATCAATTACCTGCCTCTTGGCCTGGTTGACGGGCCTGGGGTTACACTTCAAAGGAAGCACGTCGCCAGTTTCAATCGAATGGCTCACCAAATCGGTACAGCCTGGTTGATCGGTGAAGAGCTCATAGTATTCGTGCAACAGTGCCGACAAACGAGCCTTCTGTGTATCATCCAATTGAGTCGCACAGGCGATCAAAGAATGCGGAGCCTTTTCGTGTCGTGCCGCTCGATACCGATGGGGATTTCGACCCGAGGAGTGCATAGCGCAGGGGCCTGCTCCCGCAGATTGCACGTGACACGGTTTCGACGCTTCTACTGCACAGGCAACAAAAAGCGCCGGTGGGCTGATGAACGGCTTTAGCTAAGAAAAAGGTCCATCGCGATAGCCTTCATTCACAATGTCCACTACGATACCGGGTTTTAGGAGAAAGTCCCAACCGAGAATCACAGGAACACTGAGCCCTGGAAGATGAACGAAACGCGCGCGTCTCATTCGGCCTCCCCATCTGACAGTCTACCTCGCGGCACCCGCCGACTGGTCCACGCCTTTCGCGAGGGTGAATGTCGTTCGGCTGTCCCGCAAGCGCACCGAGTGCTTCTGCAAGTGAGACAACACCTGCTCACCAAACAACGAAGCGCTTGCGCCCGTGTCCAGCAACGCCGCGAATTTGCGACCGACAATGGTGACCGAAAGAAACGGCGCGTGCGCACCAGAAAGTCTGCTTGGCCGGTACGCAGAGGGGAGAAGCAAGCGTTCCGCTACTCGTGCCTTCACGAACGGCCCGCGCCCCCGTTTCCCTGCCTCACAGGAGGCACAGAGGCGGAGCACTCTCTGGCTATGTGGCCTCGTTGACGGCAGCGAAAGCAGCGCACTCCATCGCGGTCCCTTTCCCGAGACGGATAAGCTTCGAGCTGAAGGGGTCGGTTTGCTGCGTCATCAAAGGAACCGCTCTGACGACCATTACCACCGGTGATGCGCTGGGTCATATTTCGTCCCTGCTCGCGCGCGTCGAGTTGCGAAGCAGCACCGGCTGCACGCCCCCCGTACGTGTAGGGATCTAAAGCTCGATCGCTTATCTCCCGCGTGCGCCAACCTGTAGCGGTAGCCGCAAAGGCAGCTCCGGCGGGTTGTTGCCGCTGAGGAAGGGTCATGACCCCTCCCCATGCGCCGCGCGGTTCAAGGGCCTCGCTGGCTGACGAGACTGTTGCCTTGGATGCGTTTTGTCTCGATGGCCGATTCCTCCAAATCACGGAAGCGACTGCCGCGCAGGTACACCAAAAAATCGGGTGTGCCTGCCTAATCACCCGTTCGACGCGCTCCTCGTTCGAGGCTCTGGGCTCAGCGATAGAAAAATGTCTTCCATTGCGCGTACGTACTCCTGACTCGACTCATCTGGAGCTTTTGTGCGGAGGTCGAGCTCGCGCCGCGTTCTACTCTCCTAGTCAGCGGGTAAAAATTCGCGCACAAAGGCTGCGCGAAACTCATCGAGGTGTAGCGAAACGTCGGGGTTGTTCAAAGTTAGGCGCATCGGACGACCAGGGAGATGAATAAGTGTAGGTGAAACTCCGCGGAGGCAATCGATGAGAAGTCAACACGATGATTTCGGGAAGCACTCAATGGGGGTTTATTTAGCTAACACAACTTCAATTTACAAAAGGCACTAGGTCACAAAGACAAAACATAGAAAATGGTGGCATACTCCTCGGCCTGCATGGCTGGTCTTCGGTGGTGAGATCCGCTGTTTACCCCCGACTCCGCTCTTCTCAAAAAGAGCCCGAGTCGCTGCCTAAATAGTGTTTTTTTAGCTTCCCCGGTGGCGCGGACATACCAGGCAATTCGAGAATAATCAAATCAACATGTGGTTGCCTGAAGCCTGTCTCGCACAAAACTGTGGCAGCCTCTGGAAATGGGCTCGTTCTCCGAAACGGCCTTGACGCGCCAACGATCGGCCTTGACGCAAAACGGCTTTGACGCAAATTTAGGTGCCTTTTGTCCCCGGAGGACCGAAGCGGCGGCTCGCTCGTTTGAAGCGCGGGGGCTCAGCGGATAAAACAAGGAGAAAGGCACCTAATTTCTGCGGTCTGGCCCAAAGCATGGCGCGGCACCTGCCCCGGCGCGAAGCGCACAGTGACCGACCAGACGCGGCCCTTTCTGTTCACTCATTCTTCCTCAAGGCGCGCTCCCCGAGACAAGCTAAACGGCGCCGCCAAAAAGGGCATCTGGCAAATAACAAGCTCCAGCTGCAGCTGAAAAAGAACAAGGTTTTTCGCGAGACATTGCCCTCGCGACAGAGGGTTGCTGCTCGGTGGCCGGAAAGCCGATGCGACCTGGCCGCCGTGTCAGTCAGTGCAGCCGGGACTACGCGTCCGAGCATTTCCTGGTCGTTTAGACCCATGGCTCTCTGATAACGTGTGAGGGAGTCCAGGTAATCTCTTGCACTTTGCAGATCACCAAAACCGCTGTAGGTCGGAACGGCCTACATGACAGCGGGATGAGGGCGTTTGGAACGGCCGAAAGCGTTTTGACTGCCCCCGTGAGTGCCTCTTCACGTGAAATTGCTAGGCTGCTTGCGGCTAGCGGTACAGGCGCGTGCTCGAAATGAGCTTGGCTGCTAGGTTGCGTAGCAGCCAGCGGGCGAAATTCAGCAACGACTGAGGCCGTGGTGCCGATCTGCGCCCCGGAAGCTCCACTGAGAGCCGTTTCGGAGCGCTGTGACATGGAACTGCCATGCATTCCAAAGGGAGCAGTAGAAATCCAATTCGCCCGCGTACACTGTTCGTTTTAGGCTATGGCCCCTGACCCAAAACACGCTACCTCTCCAGTGGGAGCTGTTGCGTAGCGCCTCGTGTCACCCCGACTGGAGCTTGTGACAAGTGAGTGTGCGCGATTGTGATGCTCAAGGCGGGCTATGGCCCTGTTCTCGAGCAATGCGGTATCTGCTAAAAGCGTCAGCGGACAGAACTCACGCGGAGCAGACATAACGCGGGTAAACGCGGCGAGCCTAATTCGCAAAGGCGGGCTGACTCGGCTAAGACTAATCAAAGGCCTAATGAGCCTTTCATACCACGTTGGGCGCCAGTATGGTGCCCCCGCTACTAACTGTAGCGGATGATCACCGCGGGTTCACGCTTAGCGAGCCACAGGGCCGCGACTCCACCACTTACTCGCGTGTAGCGGACCGCTCCGCGCGTGCTCAACTAATAGGGCATTTAGCACGGCGCGGCAAACAGAAAGTGTTCTAATGCAAAATACACAACACTTTACTGCATCTGGAGGCACCCCGAACAACAGTACAACGTCCGCTCCCGGGACGCGGGCAGCAAAGGCACCCGCACGCGGACGTTCACAATAAGGGGAAAACCGCGAGCACGTCACAGCTGGCAATGGCGAGCTTTGACACGCCGGTCGGGAAAAGGTCCCTGGCGGCTATGCTGCGCACTCTCACGATGGCCAATGGGCCTAGTGGAGAGTGTTAGGGCAAACCTCGTACGCGTAGGCCCACGGCAAGTGCGGCTCAGTGTGGTACGACCACTTCAAGCACTAGGCACTGCTGTGGGCTTAGCGTACGCTACCGAAGCTAGCACTCAAGTAAACACGCCTGCCGAGGTGCCCAAGGCCACCCCAAGCAGGCTACTGTCCGGCGATTCCCAAAAGAGACGCGGACGAAGGAAAACACGTGCTTTCCCGGCGCCGACCACGGAGGAGAGGCGTCTGCTCTCTCGGCGCGCACGTAACCCGTGCCGCTTGAAAGTGGCGCCATCTATCGCCACGTGGTGTTAGCAGAGCAGAAAAGCAAAAGGGTGTGGCCGTGTGGCGGAATACCCGCTAAATGGTCGCGGGCGCGCCTCAGATCCCTACAAAGTCTGGAGACCGATCAAAAGCCCCTATTTACCACCCAATTTCGCTAACCAGCATACTATTCAAACTGCTAGAACACATTATGCAACCAATTAATGAACTACCTTGAATCACTTAACTTCCTTTATGTGCATCAGCATGGTTTCAGAAAACTATTGTCGCGCGAAACTCAGCTCTCAGAATTCATCGATATCTTGAAACATTGCTTGCTTGCTTGTTGCTTTATTTTGTAGCCTTCACCCACTAAGGGGGATTGGCCAAGAAGCCGAAGGTTAATGCAAGCCAATACCTTTAGGTTTTCTAGACTATAGGAATATGATTACTGTGTTTTGACTGTGAAATTATTTTGGCGCAATGTAAAAAAAGAAACAAAATGGGGAGGAGAGAAATAATAGTATTTGTTGAATATCTGAGGTGTAATCGTTATATGAAATTCTTCTGAAGGGTGAATCATTGCAGTGTATCAGCTAAATAATAAGTGGTAGTGTGGCTAGTAAAATTCGAGAGCTGATCGCTGACTTGGCGAAGTAATCTTCTTGTGTTATATATGAATTCGCAGAGAGCCCCTCAGAAGTTCCTGTCACTGTGTCCCAATGAAGTGACCCCAAAAGACAATATATTGGGTGTATTAAGTGCGGGGAACGGCACCGCAGCGAAAACGGCGCACTTAAATATGCTGCTTTTCCAGGCGTTGCTCTCCTGTGTCCTGCCCTGCTTCAACTTGGCTTCGACTTCAAATGCTTGGAATAATAGCCGAATGGATCTACTAGCACCTGCAGCATTGGATATACCCGTGCAGCCAAGTTCATTCGACAACACGAGCCTCGCCAAGCAACCCTGGTCGTACAGTGACGCGTCCATTGGGATGTGCACCGCAGCGAACACATATATACGCCCACCGAGACCAACCTTCCTTGGGCACGGCACCGCAGCAAAAACGGCGCACTTAAATATGCTGCTTCTCCAGGTTAGATATTTCGCAAATGCTTCATGTTGCAAAAGCAATGACTACTGTCTTGTTGCGTTGTCGTGCCCACCTGAACTTTGCAGTGCTATGAAACGAGTGTTATCTTGCCTGTCAAATGTGCACTCAGCGTACTTAGGGTTGTTGCTTGTGTTGTCGGGTGACGTCGAGTTAAATCCCTGGCCTGGAGCCAAAATGGAAAATATCTTGAGTAGTGTTTTATCGACTGTGCAGCGCATAGAAGCCGATTTGAGAAGCATATCGAAGAGAGTGTCAGTACTCGAAGGTAATACCAGTTCTCCTACATTTGAGCCCAAATCGGATAGTGCGGTACTCGAAACAGTGCGTCGAATTGAAGCTACTCAAACTGCTTTACTTGAGGAGGTCAGGGGCATAAAACAAGGCCATATAAACACGAACGCTGAGATAAAGCTTCTTTCAGAGAGGGTGTCGAAGCTGGAAGGTAGTCTACACTCCTCATATACCACAGATGCCACTTCGAGTTCCGCTATGTCGTTCATCTCTAAGAAACTCGTGGAAATCACATCCAGATGTGATGACACGGAAAACAAACTCAGGCGCTGTAACTTGCTATTTTTTGGAATAGAAGATGATGAAAACGAGGACTGGAATGCATCTGAGCAGAAGGTGATTAAATTTTGCTCGGAGAAACTAGAGAAGAAAACAAGTGCCGCGCAATTTGAACGAGTTCACAGACTTGGTCGCTTTGCTGTTGGCTAATACCGGCCTATAATACCAAAATTTGCTTTTTTCAAAGATAAACAGAGCGTTCTTGCTTCAGCTCATAAACTAAAGGGATCGACATTTTCAGTACGCGAAGATTTCTTTTTACCCACGCTACAAGCCAGAAGAAAGCTAATGGAATTTGCCAAAAGTGAAAACAAGCCCTACAAGCTCGTCGTTGATCGTCTGCGCATGGGCGATAAAACGGACATATATGATAGTGCTACTCACGCAGTCAAGCTGTCTGCTAGATAGCTGATGCATATGCGTGCGCATGTCTCTAGAGAAACTCGGAGTAAATCTGCACCGGTTGTATGTGTTTTCTTTACTAACATTCGCAGTTTACTGCACAAGCGTGATCTCATTTGTTCATTCTTAAAAGATAGCCTAACTTATGTCCTCCTGCTCACTGAAACGTGGCTTACTCAGGATGTTGATGATAGTGAAATTCTTCACGGGAATGCCGATTATAACGTCTTCCGACGTGATCGTCAAAGCAAACGTGTGGGAGGTGTCCTTATTGTTATAAACAAATCTATACCTACTTTTGTCATCGATACAAACTCAAACTTAGAAATTGTCTGGGTCACGTGCACGATTTGTGCCACTAAAATACTAGTAGGCGTATGTTACCGTCCTCCCGATTCTGAACCATCATTTATAGATCACCTTCGCAGCAGCACCACATTAGCTATTGAGAAATGCCGCACTAATAATGTCTATCTGTTTGGTGACTTACTTCAATTTACCACAAATTGATTGGATAAATTGTTCATCCACCTCAAAAATGTCTCTTGACTTTGTGAATTTTGCCCTTGATTTTAATTTCGCTCAAATAATCAACCAGCCAACACGTGGCAATAATATTTCGGATTTATTACTTACCTCTGATCCTGATAATGTAGGTGAAATCTCTTGCTTTGAAGGGTTAGTGACCATAAGCTCATTCAATTATCAATAAACATTCCTCTCAAAGTTGCGGGTAAAACTACAAAAGTGATTAGAGGACTACAGTAAGGCCAATTATAGTTGTATGAATTCTGACTTGAAGAATTCTATCACAGCACATTCTTGCCCTCATTGTCAAGTCGTACCGTTGCTGAAAATTGGTCATTGTTTAGAGAGGAGATTACCTTATTAGTCGACAAATACGTCCCTGAAATTTCCATATCTAATGGTAAAAGAAACCCATGGTTTAACAAATATTTGCGAACTTTGAGAAATCGAAAAAAAAAGGCTGTATAGGACCGCGATGCACGCTTTCAGTGCCTCTGCTTGGAATTCATATAAGGAATGTATTAAAAGTTATACTTCGGCGTTATTCACTGCTAAACACAAGTACTTTATACATGACCTACCATCATTATTAAA
Organism: Rhipicephalus annulatus; assembly: GCA_013436015.1. Classification (NCBI taxonomy): domain Eukaryota; kingdom Metazoa; phylum Arthropoda; class Arachnida; order Ixodida; family Ixodidae; genus Rhipicephalus; species Rhipicephalus annulatus. The sequence goes on along the minus strand of WOVY01011088.1, from coordinate 2,056 downwards.
ATGCAATCCCAGAAAATTTTGGCAACAATTATCACCTGCTTCTGCTGTGACAGATATTACTTTGAAAGGCAAAAATCAATTACCTCTCCCAAGAGACCAGTGTGCGATTGCATTTAACTTATTTTTTTCTGTTTTCACACGGGATCATTCTAGCATTCCTGAGTTTCCGGAACTTGATTCCCCTTTCATTGCACCCGTAGATATTAACATTGAGGGCATCGCTAAACTAATCAACAACCTCAAAGTTTCTACTTCTAGTGGTCTAGATAATATATATTCAAAGATACTAAAAAATACAATTCCCATGTCCTCTGAAATATATTTCACATTTTCAGACAGTCTTTGTGTACGGTCAGCTTCTAGGACTAGGGACTGGAAAGTCGCAAAAGGTATTCCCATATTTAAAGCAGGATGTAAAGATCAGGTTGAAAATTATCGTCCCATCTCGTTAACCTCTATCAGCTGTAAATTACTTGAACATATCATTGCTTCTCACATTTACAGTCATCTTGAATGAAACAATTTTTTAGTTCCACCCAACATGGCTTTAGGAAACGTTTCTCTTGCAATACACAACTACTTGAATTCACGACAGATCTACAGACTAACTTAGACATGAACACACAGACAGATTGCGCTTTCCTCGATTTTTCGAAGGCCTTTGACCGTGTCGTCCATTGTCGTCTGATTTACAAACTGTCTTCTCTTAAATTGGACTGCTTAACGCTATCATGGCTCCGAAATTTTCTTTCATTTCGTGAACAGCTCACATTTGCAAATGATTCTCATTCAGATATCGCAGAAGTCACTTCAGGAGTGCCGCAGGGTAGCGTTCTTGGTCCTCTACTCTTTTAATCTTCATCAACGATCTGCCGATTAACATTTCATCCCGTATACGCCTGTTTGCAGACGACTGTGTCATTTATTGAACCATAACATCTCCCTCTGATCATCAGGCCCTTCAAGGTGACCTAGACCTCGTTTGCAGCTGGTGTAATAGGTGGTTAATGAGCTTGAACACTTCAAAATGTAAAATAATGTCGGTTTCCCAAAAAACTTTGATTTACACTTTTTCATACAAAATTAAAAATAGTGAACTATCTCGAACCACATCATACAAATATCTAGGGTTATTATTGACTCTAAACTTTCATTGTCTTCCCACATAACTTCCATTTGTTCCAAGGCATCCAAAACACTAGGTTATTTACGTCGAAATCTCCATTGCTCCACATCGAGCGTCCGCAAAATAGCCTATTTAACATTCGTACGTCCACAGTTAGAATATGCCTCACCAGTTTGGTAACCTTATCAAAACTATTTAATACAGATGATCGAAGCCATTCAAAACAGAGCAGCCTGCTTCATCACTCAGAACTACCAATGTCACAGCAGTGTATCTCAAATTAAACGCGAGATCGGTTTACAACCATTGGATGTCCGCCGCAAGATAGCCCTCCTCTTGTTGTTTCACAAGTACACTAATAGCAGAAATCAATGCGCTTTCCCTCTACACACACCGGATCGCATGTCTGCACGCATGCGAAATAAGCGCAGCTTTAAGCGTATTTTTGGCAGAACACGCGCGTTCAACTTATCTGCTTTGCCACAGGCAATATCACTGTGGAATGATCTTCCCGACTAGATAGTTTCAGTCACTAACAACAACGCGTTTCGCGAGAAACTACTCTGTCACTACATCTTGCATCAGTTCATAGACATTTGTATGGAGGTGCATATACTTGGTGACTATATTTTCATTGATCTATTACTGTGATTAGTGTCGCTGTTATGTTGCATTTATTTGTATATTGAACTGTATACGTTTTCATTTTTCTTTCTTTTTTTCTGTAAGCTCCCCTTACCCTATGCTCAACGAGAGCTGTAAGGTATGTTAAAAATAAATAAATAAATAAATATTCCTAGTTTTCTGAATAATATTTCGAAGCAGTTTTTTCTTTGATTTTCCAAACGGTGACATGTGATAAGAAATGGTTGATACGTTCAGGTTCGTTACAGCTTGAGCACAGAGGGATGGCACCAGACCAGACATGTT
>WOVY01011087.1:0-45907 GCA_013436015.1 Rhipicephalus annulatus | reverse complement strand
TGGGGTATATGACGGTTCGGTGTAGACATATGCGCAGCCACTGTGACCACATAAAGCTAAGTATTACGTACCTTGATGTGACTGTTCACGTCGTAAACCAACTCCAGAGCTCATGAGGCTTCCCTCGAAAATGGGACGTTTGCAGGCAGAGTCCCTTGAATGGCAACAAGTAAGGTGGCCGGCATTCAAAATTTCTTCTCCCTCGAGAGACACCGAATCCTTTTTTCAGAAGCTCGAGGTATGCCATAAATTCCGCTAGTGACAGCTGCTTTGTAAAAGGCAGCGGCATTTTACAGCCGTTCAGAATCAACTCTGACCGAGACTACAAAAGGCTGGCCTGCTACGACAAGCTACGTGCAGTGAACAAGTTGATCATCTCTCGGTCCTCCATCTTGAATCGCCACGCGCGCCACTTAGAGTTCGTGTGCATTACGGATGCTGCGCACTCTCATGATGGCCAATGGGCCTGGTGGCGAGTGCTAGGGCAAACCTCGTATCCGCACGCCTACGGCAAGTGCGGCTCGGTGTGGTACGACCACTTCAAGCACTAGGCAACGCTGCGGGCTTAGCGTACGCTACCGAAGCTAGCACTGAAGTAAACACGCCTGCCGAGGTGCCCAAGGCCACCCCAGGCATGCTACAGTCTGGCGATTCCCAAAGGGGACGCGGACGAAGGAAAACACGTGCTTACCCGGCGCCGACCACGGAGCAGAGGTGTCATTCCCTCGGCGCGCACGTAACCCGTGCCGCCTGCACGTGGCGCCATCTATCGCCACGTGGTGTTAGCAGAGAAGAAAAGCAAAACGGTGTGGCCGTGTGGTGTGGCGGAATACCCGCGAAATGGTCGCGGGCGTGCCTCAGATTCTCACATCCTCCTCTCCTTGATTCACCCTATATACCGGTCTTCAAAGGCAGCCGGTCGTCGCCGTTTCATGCAAAGGCGTCATGCAATGGGCAACAGCTAGCCTCAGCCTCGCTCTGCAACTGCTGCTGAAGAAAAAAAACAACACAATACACTTGAGAAATACCATGGCGCCGCGGAAGAGGGGTAACGGGAGTTCATGATGCTCACTCAAGAGCGCGTCCAAGGCTCGGAGGGGAAGCGTCACGTAATGTTTGACTTGGGTGACCGCGTGGACGCGAGAGTGCAAGGCGAAAGTTCTGGTTGAGGCCCCCATGCGAGGAAAGGGTTCACCTTCATCTCGTCGATCTTGAGGACAGGCCCGTGAGTTTGATGAACACCACCTCGGTGGAGGTTCGATGGGCCTCGTTGCGACAGCCAGCCTTTCTGCTGGAATCATGGTCGCCAAATCCACTGGCTGCTAAGCGTCCTGTGACGTCGGTCGAATCATGCACAGCGTTTGCGACAGCTGGCCTCAAGCAGGAGCCAAGATAGAAAGGCCAGCAGAGCTTATCAGCGACGGTCGGGAGCAGGGCACAACCTGGCTGCCTAACAACCGCAGGTTTCCGAACACCTCCAGAGTCCAAAGTGGTGTAGGGGTCAGTGACTTCTTAAGTTGTCGCCACACGCACGCACACACACCTCCGATGGTCGGGTCTCTCCAAACGTGCACCGCAAAGGAAGGCGCAGAGTGTCTTTCGTCGCTCTCCCCACGCTAAAGCACCAATTCACAATCTCCTCCTCCAGCGAGAAGAAAAAAGAAAACAAGAAAAAAAACATCAAGTAAACAAGAACGCTCAAATGACAATCAGCAGCAGTAACTAGGCGGAACAGACTTCTTTGCAAGCAGTGGCTGTAAAGAAGTTAGCTAACTGAGACTAGACAGTAAAAATGAGGGCCTTCGGTGTCGGAAATAAGCCCGCCGTCCGGCGCGAAATCACTCAGGTGACCGCTTCCACAGATTATACCGGTGCGTGGTCCGAATGCGGTCCGCCGCGCCGGGTGTGCGCCGTTGCTTGCGCGAAGGGCTACTGGGCACTGGCGCACGCTCGTCAGACCTCAACGCAAAAGCTTTCAGGTGTGCTATGTGGGCACGGCTGAGTTTTCCGAAAGCAGGTATTTCAGCAAGTACGCGAGTGGATTCCAAGCTTTCTCCACTCTGTACGGACCAAGCCACTTTGGAGCGAGCGAAGCTGAGAAACCCTTGCTCGCATCGCTAAGAGCGTGGTTGCGCTTCAGGACGAGGTCACCTACCTTAAATGAAAGGTGGTGACGTTTTCGGTCGTACTGGGCCTTTCGCTCGGCCCTGGCCGATGCCAAACTTTGCCTCGCTCTACTGAGAGCTCGACAAAGCCTGTCCCGAAGTGTTGAAGCGTAGGCAGAACAGTCTGCTGGTTTTTTCTCGTCCCAGAGCTGGCATTGCATGACACTGGTCACCGGATTTGCCAACTCCCTTCCGAAGTTAAGAAAAGCGCGAGAGAAACCAGTAGAGCTACTCTCGGAGGTTCGGATTTCAAACGCGAGTTCACTCAAATGGTCTGCCCAGTCCTTTTGACTTTCGGCAAAGGCCACCAACATCGGTTTAGGCGTACGATTGGTTCGCTCCGTCATATTGGACCGGGATGATAGGGTGACGTGGTGCAGTGATCTCTTCCTAGGGAACGGCACGTATCACCAACCACCCGAGCGGGGAAATATTGTCGCGAGAGCAAGGTTTCCAGCTGCAGTATCTTCTCAGGAAATTTGTGCAAAACCAACTCCTCTGCTTCTTTGTTAAGTCTTTCTTTGTACTCTTCTACCTTTGGGTTTGTTTCTCTGGCCATTACAGAGCTACGGCTTCTGACTTTAATGGAATGTGGGGTAAATCGCGTTTTCCAGCCTGACAGGCGCCTACACGCTGCATTTACGGCTTACGAACGGAGCAGTCAAGGTCGCCCCGTTCGGGATTAGAAGGGGAAAGCTTACACGGAAAAGCGTCTAGCAAGAGGCCGGTCCGGCGCCACCGTCTGAGGCTAAGCCATTGTTAACCGGCACGCGTGTCATTGAGAATGACATGGGGACGCGACCACTTAGCCTGACCGAGACATAGTGGAGGCCGGTAAACGACCATATTCCCCCGCGCTCTTGCTAGGATGTCGGGGCGCCTTGCTGTCGCATGTACACCTGGTAAGCAATAATGTACCCATCGCTCTTAAGGACGCTTCTAGGAAGCAACAATTAACGAAAGAACTGACGAGGCCCGAGCGTGGGAACGGCCGCCGACTGAAGTCGGCCGATGGGGCCGGCACGAGTAATGTTGAACAGTACGGCCTGGCATGGGAGAGAGTGTCACGTGCGGAGAACCTCTCTCCCTTTGCGTGTTTCCTTCGGTGACGACGTTTTTACAAATGTAGTTACTTTTATGAAAGTGTTTCTGTGATTGGTTGTAATGCTGTGAGTCCCAACATGTGATTGGTTTTTGTGAAGACTCTTTGTGCGACCAAGGGTTAAAAAGAGGATGTTTGAATGTGAAAAGGGAGCGGAGCGGAGTCGGGAGTAAGCGGCGGATCTCACCACCGGAGACCAGGCCATGCCGGCCGAGGGGTATGCCACCATTTTCTATGTTTCGTCTTTGTGACCCAGTGCATTTTGTAAATATAAGTTGTGTTAGCTAAATAAACCCCCAATGAGTGCTCCCCGAAATCATCGTCTTGACGTCTCATCGATTGCCTCCGCGGAGTTTCACCCACGCTTATTCGTCTCCCTGGTCGTCCGATGCGCCTAACTTTGAACAACCCCGACATTTCGCTACAAAGTGGTGGAGGTTGCTCGGTAACGATAGTCCCGCTCTGAAATTATGCCCCGAGTCAACAACAAATATAAGGAACCTACCTCTGACAGCTCTACTATGACGGAACCCCGTACCTTCTTCTCTGCTATGTCTACCCCCCAAGTTAAACCATTCGTCGGACCACCAGTCTTTAGAGGCGCGCCGGAGGAATCTATTTCAGAGTGGCTACTTTGCTACGAACATGTAGCGTCGCTTAATAATTGGGACCAAGCCACGAAGGTGAAATTTCTATATCTGGCTTTAGACGGAGATGCGAAAAAGTGGCACACTACTCAAATTCTAACCGGTGCTCCTAATACATGGGAAGAATGGGCGACGCTACTTAAAACGTCCTTTACGAGTCGCCACTCAGTCGAGATCGCCTATTTGCGGCTACAAAACCGCACTCAATTGCCGTCCGAAACCCCCGAGCAGTACTACTATGACGTAGTACAGCTGTGTGCAAGAGCGAACCCGTCTATGACGGAAGATGATCGGTTGCGGCACCTTATACGCGGGTTACGTCCGGATGTTCAGGAGAAAATGATAATCGCAAACCCGGAGAGCTGCACTGCATTCCTCCAAATTTTGCAACGCATAAATCTGGCAGCTTTGATGAGCCGTGTGTCGGGGCTACAACCGATTGGCATCCAGTATTCCACCGGATCGCAGTCGTGGATGCAAAACATCGCGCATCCCGTAGGATTCGCACCCGCCGCAGCGACAGGGCACCCTCCTACTACGTGTGTCGCCACTTGCGCCGCGGCCGAATCGCGGTGCCCGCGGGAGGTTGCCGACCGCGAGAGACACCTGAAAACGATTGCGGACTCGGTTGCCCTGCTGTCTGACCGGCTAAAAAGCATCGAAGACGAGGTGCGTCGCCCCCCAATGCCTTGGCCTCAGAGAACTTCCCGTGCCAACGACGGGCGTCCCCGTTGCCAGATTTGCCGCCGCATAGGTCACATAGCACAACAGTGCTGGCAGCGGTTGCGAGATGACAGGAACGATGAGGCTGAGCTTCAAGGCAATCAGAATGTGCAGCCTAATCCTTCGGGAAACGAGAACGGCCGGGCCTAGGGGGCCAGCCCGGCCGCCCCATCGGCACATTGTCGGAAAGTCAGCTTCTCACAGTCCCCACACGAGCCAACGGTAAAGAAACAAAACTTGTAATTGACACCGGCTCGTCCGTAAATGTCATCTCAGAAGAATTAGCTAACAAAATATCTGCTTCATTCAAATCAAGAAAAGACATATTCATCCGAGGAATTGGCGGAGGCTTGCTCACCCCCAATGGTGAAGCTGAAATAAAACTTAAAATTGGCACCATCAAAGTTCACGAGACGTTTTTAGTGGTCAAGGATTGCCCGTACGAGCTACTCGGTGGTCTTCCTTTTTGTCGAGCAGCCCGGCTTCTCATTGATTTCTCCAAAAAAGAGCTGCAACTAAACGGTGAAATTTTCCGGCTACGTATAGACTAAAGTGCCCCCGAACATAATGATGTACTTGCAGTGCGGTGCCACGAGCAAATTCGCATTGAACCTCGCAAAGAAGTCGCTATTGAAGTAAAGGTCGCAAGGGACGGAATTCACCTCGTCGAACCGAACAGCACGCTCAAAAACGGACTTCAGGTTGCACGCACAATAACGAGGATCGTGCATGGGAGAGGCCTCATTCGCGTAGCTAATCCTACCATGTCGCCAGTAAACCTGCTCAGCGGAACAAAGCTTGGATGGGCTTCATCTATTCATGACGCACAGCTGGCAATCACGGCCCCCGAGAACGATCGAGTGCCTCAAGAGTTTGACATAGAGACTGGGGATCACCTACAGCCATCTGAGCGGGATGAACTGCTGTCGCTCATTGAGAAATACCGCCATCTATTTACGAGCAGTGACAACCCCATCCGGCAGACTCATGTCGCTGAACATGTGATCGACACAGGTGATTCTCGACCAATTAATCAGCACCCATATCGTCATTCTCCTTTTGAAAGACAACAGATTGAGCAACAAGTAGAAGAAATGCTGCACGATGGGATAATTAGAGAGTCTCACAGTCCTTGGTCATCACCTGTCGTCCTCGTGAAGAAGCCAAATGGGACTTGGCGTTTCTGCGTCGATTTCCGCAGAGTCAATGAGGTCACTAAAAAAGATGTGCACCCACTGCCACGAATTGATGACATTCTCGACGTGCTACAGGGGTCAAAATACTTCACCACACTTGATCTAACATCAGGCTACTGGCAAGTGGGCATCAAGGAGGAAGATAAGCAAAAGACCGCATTTTCCTGTGGACCCGGCCTGTACGAATTCAATGTTGTCCCTTTCGGCCTGTGCAACGCCCCTGCCACATTCCAGAGAATGATTAACAAAGTCCTCAGTGGTCTTCTCTGGAGAGTTTGTTTGGCCTGCTTGGACGACATCGTTATTTTCTCGAAGACTATGGCAACTCATTTGCAAGATTTGGAAAATGTGTTTTCGGCTTTGGACGTGGCAAACTTACGACTGAAGTCCGAGAAATGCAGCTTCGCTCGCCAGGAGATCAAATATCTTGGACACATTCTCACAGGTGAAAGCATCCGGCCGGACCCAGACAAAGTAGCAGCGATCGAGAAATTCCCAAAGCCACGAAACAAGAAAGGTGTACAGAGCTTTCTCGGAATCTGTAACTACTATCGGCGATTTATCAAAGATTTCTCTCGCATTTCTCGACCTCTGACCAACTTAACCAAAAAGGATGTTCCTTTCGTCTGGGATGCGGCATGCGAAGTGGCCATGCAAACCCTCAAAGAGAAGCTGATCACAGCCCCAATTCTGCGTCAATTTGAGCCGGGAAAGCCGATAGAGGTGCACACTGATGCCTGTGAATACGGCATTGGCGCCGTGCTTGTACAGAAAATTGGAACTCAAGAGAGAGTCGTCGCCTATGCCAGCCGCCACCTTAACAAGGCTGAGATGAACTACAGTACCACTGAGAAAGAATGCCTCGCCGTTGTGTACGCCTGCGGACAGTTTCGGCCATACGTCTTTGGTGCTAAGTTCACGGTCGTGACTGACCAAGCCAGCCTGGCTTGGCTAATGAAAGTAAGGAATCCGAACGGTCGACTTATGCGATGGTCTCTGTTGCTTCAGGAATTTGACATAACGTTGCGACACCGCCCTGGCCTCAAGAATGGAAATGCCGACACGCTTTCCCGCCTTCCTCATGATCCCGCGCCTGTAAGCGAAGAAAACCCCTTACCGTTGCTGGTTCTGGATCAAGTGGATGTTGGAAAAAAGCAGAGGGCAGACCCATGGATGAAAGAAATTATACAGCACCTCGAGCACCCGGATGCGCCCGTTGTCAGGAAAACTAAAAGAACGGCACGGAGCTTTCGGTTGATCGACGGTGTACTGTATCGAAGGGCGAAAGGGTTTGAGGAGGATCGTGCGGCGCTCGTTGTCCCCAAGTGCTTGAGATCTGATATTTTAAGGTACTGCCATGACGCCACCACGGCAGGCCACTTAGGTGTCAAGCGCACATGGGAGAAAGTTCGTTGCCGATATTTCTGGCCGAAGATGTTCTCGTACGTAAGCAAGTACGTTCTCTCCTGCCCTGACTGCCAGACACGAAAGCAACCACCGGGGAGGCCGGTCGGTTTCCTCCAACCGATCCCACCTGCAGGTCGACCTTTTCAGCAGGTGGGCATGGACTTCATTGGGCCTTTCACTAAATCCAAAGCAGGGAACTGCTACATCGTCGTGATTACCGACTACCATACGAAATGGGTCGAGGCTGTCGCGTGTCCAGCGGCCACTGCCGCAGAAGCAGCAAGAGCCTTCGTCGAACAAATCGTTCTACGTCATGGTGCCCCGGAGAAAGTAATAAGCGATCGTGGGCAGCACTTTGTCGCCAACTTGACCGAAGAAATATTCCGGCTCGTGGGTAGCGAGCATGCCACCACAACAGCATACCACCCACAGGCCAACGGCTTGTGCGAGCGTTTTAACCGCATGTTGGCTGACATGCTCAGCATGTACGTTTCCTCACACCACCGCGACTGGGATGAATTCCTACCGTACGTTCTTTTTGCATACAATTCTTCTACCCACGAGACGACTGGATTCACTCCCTTCTTTCTTCTTCACGGACATGAACCGACACTACCGGTGGATGTAGGGTCGGGCGCGCAACGCGGATTCGACTACACCCTGGATGCAATGAAAGTGGCCCGCAGGCTGCGGCAGGCTCGAAAGATAGTAAATGAACGGGAGAAGCGTCAGCAAGAGAAGAACAAGCGCAGCTATGATGCTAGGCGACGAAGTGTTGTTTATCATCAGGGCGACTTAGTGTACTTGTGGACTCCCTCCCGGGCGAAAGGGAAGACGACGAAGCTTCTTCACAAATATCACGGACCTTTCCGCCTTGTGCGCCGGGTAGCCGAGAACAATTGGGAGGTAGTAGACCAAACTGGGAAAAAACGTGACGTTGTGAATGTGGCGCGTTTGAAGCCCTGCCACGTTCGATTGGGCTCCGATGCCGACGACGCGGACGATGAGTCTGATGATAATCATGAGGTGCGCGATCTCGATGGTGTTGTGCGCGAGTGCAGTGCAAGGAGAGATGACCACGGATTGCATCAAAGTGTTGTGCGCGAGTGCGGCTCCAATGGTGATGTGCGCGAGTGCGGTTCGCGAGTGGGTCCGGAACTCCGTTTGCAACATTATGTGCGCGGGACACACACCAGTGTTCCAGTACAGCAGTGCGAAAGCTACGACACGGACACTGAACTTTACTCGGACTGGAAGACATTTTCAAGTAATAACAACGCACAACAGAATGTCAGTGCTTACGAAACGGACACTGAATTGTATTGCAGTACCGATGAGTGAACCCATATATTACTGTGTCCAACGATTTTGTTTTGTTTTTAGTCTGTTGTTTTTATGTAATTTTTTTAAAGCCTCTCACCTGTTATACACATGCATAAGTGTCTTTAAATAAGCATCTCACACACTTGTTGAATGCAAAACCTTTTTGTATAATTAGTCTATTTATTGTCGTGTTTTGCAGATAAAACGAGTGGGGCACTCTTTTTCGTAGGGGGGAGGTGTCGCGAGAGCAAGGTTTCCAGCTCCAGTATCTTCTCAGGAAATTTGTGCAAAACCAACTCCTCTGCTTCTTTGTTAAGTCTTTCTTTGTACTCTTCAACCTTTGGGTTTGTTTCTCTGGCCATTACAGAGCTACGGCTTCTGACTTTAATGGAATGTGGGGTAAATCGCGTTTTCCAGCCTGACAGGCGCCTACACGCTGCATTTACGGCTTACGAACGGAGCAGTCAAGGTCGCCCCCGTTCGGGATTAGAAGGGGAAAGCTTACCCGGAAAAGCGTCTAGCAAGAGGCCGGTCCGGCGCCACCGTCTGAGTTTAAGCCATTGTTAACCGGCACGCGTGTCATTGAGAATGACATGGGGACGCGACCACTTAGCCTGACCGAGACATAGTGGAGGCCGGTAAACGACCATATTCCCCCGCGCTCTTGCTAGGATGTCGGGGCGCCTTGCTGTCGCATGTACACCTGGTAAGCAATAATGTACCCATCGCTCTTAAGGACGCTTCTAGGAAGCAACAATTAACGAAAGAACTGACGAGGCCCGAGCGTGGGAACGGCCGCCGACTGAAGTCGGCCGATGGGGCCGGCACGAGTAATGTTGAACAGTACGGCCTGGCATGGGAGAGAGTGTCACGTGCGGAGAACCTCTCTCCCTTTGCGTGTTTCCTTCGGTGACGACGTTTTTACAAATGTAGTTACTTTTATGAAAGTGTTTCTGTGATTGGTTATAATGCTGTGAGTCCCAACATGTGATTGGTTTTTGTGAAGACTCTTTGTGCGACCAAGGGTTAAAAAGAGGATGTTTGAATGTGAAAAGGGAGCGGAGCGGAGTCGGGAGTAAGCGGCGGATCTCACCACCGGAGACCAGGCCATGCCGGCCGAGGGGTATGCCACCATTTTCTATGTTTCGTCTTTGTGACCCAGTGCATTTTGTAAATATAAGTTGTGTTAGCTAAATAAACCCCCAATGAGTGCTCCCCGAAATCATCGTCTTGACGTCTCATCGATTGCCTCCGCGGAGTTTCACCCACGCTTATTCGTCTCCCTGGTCATCCGATGCGCCTAACTTTGAACAACCCCGAAATTTCGCTACAATATGACGCGTTGTCCATGATCAATCTTTTCGGAAAGCAAATCCGACAAAACACTTCCTGTGGCCTCTCTATCACCACTCGCGCTTTCACTTTCCGCAGCGAAAACAGCTCCACCCATTTGGAAAAATGATCAACAACTACCATCAGATGTATGAACGCCTGCTTAGTCCTGGGGAATGGCCCCTTTACATTGCACGTGGCTACTTGCCACGGACGCTCACTGACAATCGGTTTCATCAAGCCGGGCGGCTTGCGATCTCTTGATTTCACCGCTTGACAGACGTGGCAGGAACGGCAAAAACGAAAAATATCACGCTTCATGCGAAGCCAAGTCACAATTTTGCTCAGTTTTGCAAAATCTTTAGAGCCACTCAGGTGACCGGCGATGGCTCGTCGTGAGAGGCTCGCAACAGTGCGCCTCTCAGACTTTTGGGCACAACCAGCTTAAACGGGTCCACTGGCTCCTCATCGGTGGCTATGTATTTCAGCTCAAGTTCATGATGGTCCAGCAAGTATGTATCCGCGGGGGACCCAGCGACACACGCCGGTTCCCGTCCTCCCGCGCCCGCCGCACTACCAGCAACGTCCCGGTGCTCCGTATCCCTGAGACCGTCGCTCAACTCGCGACAAAACGGATCATCTTGCTGGGGCTTCAGTAACTTTTGTCTGCTGAAAGCGATTCCCATTCGCCCAAAGGAAAGCTTGGTATCGCTTTCACTCAGGACTGCAGCCATCGCCTCCGCTCGCTTTGGCGTCGTGGGTTCGCTTTCCTTTCGTTCCCCTCTCGCCCACTTCGCAGCGCGCTGCTTGCTTGGCCCGTGGAAAGGGTTTGCTCGTTGGCGCACTCACCCTTTTCTCCACTCGGTGGCTCCACCGCCGTTTCGCCTGCGCCGCTCGCTTGTGCAAAGAACCGCTAGTGGTTGTAGCACCGGGATCCAGGCTCCTGGTAGACACTGGGGCACGAGATAGCGCGTCAGCTATCACGTTAGTAATCCCCTTCCGATACTTCACTGAAAAGTCATAATGCTGTATTAGGAGAGCCCAGCTCTCCTAATACCCAGTCGGCCTGCAAGCTCACGGAGCCGAATCAGCCAGCTAAGCGCGCTGTGATCTGTTTGTACCACAAATTTTGTCACATCAAGGTAGACATCAAACTTCCGCAGTGCAAACACCATGGCGAGACACTCCTCCTGGGTCAAGGAATAATAACTTTCCGCGGGTATCAACGAGCGGCTGGCAAAGGCCAACGGCTGCAACACACCATCGTATTCCTGTAGGAGAACTGCTCCTAATACCAGATCGCTTGCGTCAGCCTGGACAACAAATGGTCTGGTCAGGTCGGGGAGCATGAGTTGCGCAGTCTCCGCAGTGGCGCTAGACAGACGGCAAAACGCCTATTGCTGCTCAGGTCCCCATCGCCACTCAGCTGACGTACCCAAGAGCTTGGTCAAGGAAGCCTGCACTCGGGCACAGGACGAAATGAACGACCGGTGAAAATTGGCCATTCCAAGAAAGCGGCGCCGGCCGCGTACGTCCTTGGGCGCGGGGAAATCTAGGATTGCTTGAAGTTTCTCTCCGATCCGGCTCACGGAGCCTTCGCCCAGCGTGAAGCCAAGAGTAACTGAACTCGTGTTTGCGCTAGTTGGGCCTTTGCAGGAGTTTAATGTCATCCCGGGGCTCTCAACTTTCTCGAGCACATCGGCAAATGTGGGCCAAGTGGTCTTCGAAGGTTGGAATAAATCACGATGTCGTCGAGGTAGCACATGCAGTAAAATCACTTTGCTTCCCCGAGGGACGCGCTCCATGAGTCTCTGAAAAGTCACAAAAGCAGTGCAGAGAAGAAAGGCACACACGAGTGAACTCAATAAACCTCTGTAGGACGTGAACGCGGTCTTGCACCGGTCACGCTCATCCATCAGGACCTGTAGGTACCACTGAAGACCTCTATTGTGGTAAAATACTACGCAGTGCCGAGGTTTCCTACGATGGAGCTAATCGTGGGGAGTGGATAGGCATCCTTACGAGTCACTCGGTTTCAGACGGCGGTAGTCTACGCAACAGGCCGATGACTGCCGTCTTTCTTAGGTACTAACACAATTGAAGCACGCCCAGGCGCTGGATGAACGGCGAACAATGCCAGCTGAGAGCATCTCGTCCAGCAAACCATCAATTACCTGCCTCTTGGCCTGGTTGACGGGCCCTGGGGTTACACTTCAAAGGAAGCACGTCGCCAGTTTCGATCGAATGGCTCACCAAATCAGTACATCCTGGTTGATCGGTGAAGAGCTCATAGGTATTCGTGCAACAGTGCCCGACAACGAGCCTTCTGTGTATCATCCAATTGAGTCGCACAGGCGATCAAAGAATGCGGAGCCTTTTCGTGTCGTGCCGCTCGATACCGATGGGGATTTCGAACCCGAGGGAGGCATAGCGCAGGGCCTGCTTCCCGCAGATTGCACGTGACACGGTTTCGACGCTTCTACTGCACAGGCAACAGAAAGCGCCGGTGGGCTGATGAACGTCTTTAGCTAAGAAAAAGGTCCATCGCGATAGCCTTCCATTCACAATGGTCCACTACGATACCGGGTTTTAGGAGAAAGTCCCAACCGAGAATCACAGGAACACTGAGCCCTGGAAGATAACGAAACGCGCCCGTCTCATTCGGCCTCCCCATCTGACAGTCTACCTCACGGCACCCGCCGACTGGTCCACGCCTTTCGCGAGGGTGAATGTCGTTCGGCTGTCCCGCAAGCGCACCGAGTTGCTTCTGCAAGTGAGACAAACACCTGCTCACCAAACAACGAAGCGCTTGCGCCCGTGTCCAGCAACGCCGCGAATTTGCGACCGACAATGGGTGACCGAAAGAAACGGCGCGTGCGCACCAGAAAGTCTGCTTGGCCGGTACGCAGAGGGGAGAAGCAAGCGTTCCGCTACTCGTGCCTTCACGAACGGCCCGCGCCCCCGTTTCCCTGCCTCACAGGAGGCACAGAGGCGGAGAACTCTCTGGCTATGTGGCCCTCGTTGACGGCAGCGAAAGCAGCGCACTCCATCGCGGTCCCTTTCCCGAGACGGATAAGCTTCAGAGCTGAAGGGGTCGGTTTGCTGCGCTAGTCAAAGGAACCGCTCTGACGACCATTACCACCGGTGATGCGCTGGGTCATATTATCGTCCCTGCTCGCGCGCGTCGAGTTGCGAAGCAGCACCGGCTGCACGCCCCCCGTACGTGTAGGGATCTAAAGCTCGATCGCTTATCTCCCGCGTGCGCCAACCTGTAGCGGTAGCCGCAAGGCCGCTCCGGCGGGTTGTTGCCGCTGAAGAAGGGTCATGACCCCTCCCCATGCGCCGCGCGGGTTCAAGGGCCCTCGCTGGCTGACGAGACTGTTGCCTTGGATGCGTTTTGCCTCGACGGCCAATTCCTCCAAATCACGGAAGCGACCTGCCGCGCAGGTACACCAAAAAAATCGGGTGTGCCTGCCTACATCACCCGTTCGACGCGCTCCTCGTTCGAGGCTCTGGGCTCAGCGATAGAAAAATGTCTTCCATTCGCGCGTACGTACTCCTGACTCGACTCATCTGGAGCTTTTGTGCGGAGGTCGAGCTCGCGCCGCGTCCTACTCTCCTAGTCAGCGGGTAAAAATTCGCGCACAAAGGCTGCGCGACAACTCATCGAGGTGTAGCGAAACGTCGGGTTGTTCAAAGTTAGGCGCATCGGACGACCAGGGAGACTGAATAAGTGTTAGGTTGAAACTCCGCGGAGGCAATCGTGAGAAGTCAACACGATGATTTCGGGAAGCACTCAATGGGGGTTTATTTAGCTAACACAACTTCAATTTACAAAAGGCACTAGGTCACAACAGACAAAACATAGAAAATGGTGGCATACTCCTCGGCCTGCATGGCTGGTCTCCGGTGGTGAGATCCGCTGTTTACCCCGACTCCGCTCTTCTCAAAAAGAGCCCGAGTCGCTGCCTAAATAGTGTTTTTTTAGCTTCCCCGGTGGCGCGGACATACCAGGCAATTCGAGAATAATCAAATCAACATGTGGTTGCCTGAAGCCTGTCTCGCACAAAACTGTGGCAGCCTCTGGAAATGGGCTCGTTCTCCGAACGGCCTTGACGCGCCAACGATCGGCCTTGACGCAAAACGGCTTTTGACGCAAATTTAGGTGCCTTTTGTCCCCGGAGGACCTGAAGCGGCGGCTCGCTCGTTTGAAGCGCGGGGGCTCAGCGGATAAAACAAGGAGAAAGGCACCTAATTTCTGCGGTCCGGCCCAAAGCATGGCGCGGCACCTGCCCCGGCGCGAAGCGCACAGTGACCCGACCAAGACGCGGCCCTTTCTGTTCACTCATTCTTCCTCAAGGCGCGCTCCCCCGAGACAAGCTAAACGGCGCCGCCAAAAAGGGCATCTGGCAAATAACAAGCTCCAGCTGCAGCTGAAAAGAACAAGGTTTTTCGCGAGACATTGCCCTCGCGACAGAGGGTTGCTGCTCGGTGGCCGGAAAGCCGCTGCGACCTGGCCGCCGTGTCAGTCAGTGCAGGACGGGACTACCGCGTCCGAGCATTCCTGGTCGTTTAGACCCATGGCTCTCTGATAACGTGTGAGGGAGTCCAGGTAATCTCTTGCACTTTGCAGATCACCAAAACCGCTGTAGGTCGGAACGGCCTACATGACAGCGGGATGAGGGCGTTTTGGAACGGCCGAAAGCGTTTTGACTGCCCCCGTGAGTGCCTCTTCACGTGAAATTGCTAGGCTGCTTGCGGCTAGCGGTACAGGCGCGTGCTCGTAAATGAGCTTGGCTGCTAGGTTGCGTAGCAGCCAGCGGGCGAAAATTCAGCAACGGCTGAGGCAGTGGTGCCGATCTGCGCCCCGGAAGCTCCACTGAGAGCCGTTTCGGAGAGCTGTGACATGGAACTGCCATGCATTCCAAAGGGGAGCAGTAGCAAATCCAATTCGCCCGCGTACACTGTTCGTTTTAGGCTATGGCCCCTGACCCAAAACACGCTACCTCTCCAGTGGGAGCTGTTGCGTAGCGCCTCGTGTCACCCCGACTGGAGCTTGTGACAAGTGAGGGTGCGCGATTGTGATGCTCAAGGCGGGCTATGGCCCTGTTCTCGAGCAATGCGGTATCTGCTAAAAGCGTCAGCGGACAGAACTCACGCGGAGCAGACATAACGCGGGTAAAACGCGGCGAGCCTAATTCGCAAAGCGGGCTGACTCGGCTAAGACTAATCAAAGGCCTAATGAGCCTTTCATACCGCGTTGGGCGCCAGTATGGTGCCCCCGCTACTAACTGCAGCGGATGATCACCGCGGGTTCACGCTTAGCGAGCCACAGGGCCGCGACTCCACCACTTACTCGCGTGTAGCGGACCCCGCTCCGCGCGTGCTCAACTAATAGGGCATTTAGCACGGCGCGGCAAACAGAAAGTGTTCTAATGCAAAATACACAACACTTTACTGCATCTGGAGGCACCCCGAACAACAGTACAACGTCCGCTCCCGGGACGCGGGCAGCAAAGGCACCCGCACGCGGGACGTTCACAATAATAAGGGAAAACCGCGAGCACGTCACAGCTGGCAATGGCGAGCTTTGACACGCCGGTCGGGAAAAGGTCCCTGGCGGCTATGCTGCGCACTCTCACGATGGCCAATGGGCCTAGTGGAGAGTGTTAGGGCAAACCTCGTACGCGTAGGCCCACGGCAAGTGCGGCTCAGTGTGGTACGACCACTTCAAGCTACTAGGCACTGCTGTGGGCTTAGCGTACGCTACCGAAGCTAGCACTCAAGTAAACACGCCTGCCGAGGTGCCCAAGGCCACCCCAAGCAGGCTACTGTCCGGCGATTCCCAAAAGAGACGCGGACGAAGGAAAATACACGTGGCTTACCCGGCGCCGACCACGGAAGGAGAGGCGTCTGCTCCCTCGGCGCGCACGTAAACCGTGCCGCCCGAAGTGGCCGCCATCTATCGCCACGTGGTGTTTGTTAGCAGAGCAGAAAAGCAAAAGGGTGTGGCCGTGTGGCGGAATACCCGCTAAATGGTCGCGGGCGCGCCTCAGATCCCTACCAAGTCTGGAGACCGATCAAAAGCCCCTATTTACCCACCCCAATTTCGCTAACCAGCATACTATTCAAACTGCTAGAACACATTATGCAACCAATTAATGAACTACCTGAATCACTTAACTTCCTTTATGTGGATCAGCATGGTTTCAGAAAACTATTGTCGCTGCGAAACTCAGCTCTCAGAATTCACTGATATCTTGAAACATTGCTTGCTTGCTTGTTGCTTTATTTTGTAGCCTTTCACCCACAAGGGGGATTGGCCACGAAGCCGAGGTTAATGCAAGCCAATACCTTTAGGTTTTCTAGACTATAGGAATATGATTACTGTGTTTTGACTGTGAAATTATTTTTGGCGCAATGTAAAAAAAGAAACAAAATGGGGAGGAGAGAAATAATAGTATTTGTTGAATATCTGAGGTGTAATCGTTATATGAAATTCTTCTGAAGGGTTGAATCATTGCAGTGTATCAGCTAAATAATAAGTGGTAGTAGTGTGGCTAGTAAAATTCGAGAGCTGATCGCGACTTGGCAAAGTAATCTTCTTGTGTTATATATGAATTCGCAGAGAAACCCCTCAGAAGTTCCTGTCACTGTGTCCCAATGAAGTGACCCCCAAAAGACAAAATATTGGGAGTTTAAATAGTGCGGGGCACGGCACCGCAGCGGAGAAACGGCGCACTTAAATATGCTGCTTTTCCAGGTGTTGCTCTCCTGTGTCCTGCCCTGCTTCAACTTGGCTTCGACTTCAAATGCTTGGATTAATAGCCGAATGGATCTACTAGCACCTGCAGCATTGGATATACCCGTGCAGCCAAGTTCATTCGACAACACGAGCCTCGCCAAGCAACCCTGGTCGTACAGTGACGTGTCCATTGGGATGTGCACCGCAGCGAACACATATATACGCCCACCGAGACCAACCTTCCTTGGGCACGGCACCGCAGCAAAAATGGCGCACTTAAATATGCTTGCTTTTCCAAGTTAGATATTTCGCAAATGCTTCATGTTGCAAAAGCAATGACTACTGTCTTGTTGCGTTGTCGTGCCCCACCTGAACTTTGCAGTGCTATGAAACGAGTGTTATCTTGCCTGTCAAATGTGCACTCAGCGTACTTAGGGTTGTTGCTTGTGTTGTCGGGTGACGTCGAGTTAAATCCCGGGCCTGGAGCCAAAATGGAAATATCTTGAGTAGTGTTTTATCGAATGTGCAGCGCATAGAAGCTGATTTGAGAAGCATATCGGAGAGAGTGTCAGTACTCGAAGGTAATACCAGTTCTCCTACATTTGAGCCCAAATCGGATAGTGCGGTACTCGAAAACAGGTGCGTCGAATTGAAGCTACTCAAACTGCTTTACTTGAGGAGGTCAGGGGCATAAAACAAGGCCATATAAACACGAACGCTGATGTAAAGCTTTCTTCAGAGAGGGTGTCGTCGAAGCTGGAAGGTAGTCTACACTCCTCATATACCACAGTTGCCACTTCGAGTTCCGCTATGTCCTCCATCTCTAAGAAACTCGTGGAAATCACATCCAGATGTGATGACACGGAAAACAAACTCAGGCGCTTGTAACTTGCTATTTTTTGGAATAGAAGATGATGAAAACGAGGACTGGAATGCATCTGAGCCGAAGGTGATTAAATTTTGCTCGGAGAAACTAGAGAAGAAAACAAGTGCCGCGCAATTTGAACGAGTTCACAGACTTGGTCGCTTTGCTGTTGGCTAATACCGGCCTATAATACCAAAATTTGCTTTTTTCAAAGATAAACAGAGCGTTCTTGCTTCAGCTCATAAACTAAAGGGATCGACATTTTCAGTACGCGAAGATTTCTTTTTACCCACGCTACAAGCCAGAAGAAAGCTAATCGAATTTGCCAAAAGTGAAAACAAGCCCTACAAGCTCGTCGTTGATCGTCTGCGCATGGGCGATAAAACGTAAATATATAATAGTGCTACTCACGCAGTCAAGCTGTCTGCTAGATAGCTGATGCATAGGCGTGGGCATGTCTCTAGAGAAACTCGGAGTAAATCTGCACCGGTTGTATGTGTTCCTTTACTAACATTCGCAGTTTACTGCACAAGCGTGATCTCATTTGTTCATTCTTAGAAGATAGCCTAACTGATGTCCGCCTGCACACTGAAACGTGGCTTACTCAGGATGTTGATGATAGTGAAATTCTTCACGGGATTGCCGATTATAACGTCTTCCGACGTGATCGTCAAAGAAAACGTGGGGGAGGTGTCCTTATTGTTATAAACAAATCTATACCTACTTTTGTCATCGATAAAAACTCAAACTTAGAAATTGTCTGGGTCACGTGTACGATTTGTGCCACTAAAATACTAGTAGGCGTATGTTACCGTCCTCCCGATTCTGAACCATCATTTATAGATCACCTTCGCAGCAGCACCACATTAGCTATTGAGAAATGCCGCACTAATAACGTCAATCTGTTTGGTGACTTCAATTTACCACAAATTGATTGGATAAATTGTTCATACACCTCAAAAATGTCTCTTGACTTTGTGAATTTTGCCCTTGATTTTAATTTAGCTCAAATAATCAACCAGCCAACACGTGGCAATAATATTTTGGATTTATTACTTACCTGAGATCCTAATAATGTAGGTGAAATCTCTTGCTTTGAAGGATTTAGTGACCATAAGCTCATTCAATTATCAATAAACATTCCTCTCAAAGTTGCGGGTAAAACTACAAAAGTGATTAGAGACTACAGTAAGGTCAATTATAGTTGTATGAATTCTGACTTTGAAGAATTCTATCACAGCACATTCTTGCCCTCATTGTCAAGTCGTACCGTTGATGAAAATTGGTCATTGTTTAGAGAGGAGATTACCTTACTAGTCGACAAATGCGTCCCTGAAGTTTCCATATCTAATGGTAAAAGAAACCCATGGTTTAACAAATATTTGCGAACTTTGAGAAATCGAAAAAAAAGGCTGTATAGGACCGCGATGCACACTTTCAGTGCCTCTGCTTGGAATTCATATAAGGAATGTATTAAAAGTTATACTTCGGCGTTATTCACTGCTAAACACAAGTACTTTATACATGAACCTGCCATCATTATTAAAATGCAATCCCAGAAAATTTTGGCAACAATTATCACCTGCTTCTGCTGTGACAGATATTACTTTGAAAGGCAAAAATCAATTACCTCTCCCAAGAGACCAGTGTGCGATTGCATTTAACTTATTTTTTTCTTCTGTTTTCAAACGGGAAGATCATTCTAGCATTCCTGAGTTTCCGGAACTTGATTCCCCTTTCATGGCACCCGTAGATATTAACATTGAGGGCATCGCTAAACTAATCAACAACCTCAAAGTTTCTACTTCTAGTGGTCTATATAATATAAATTCAAAGATACTAAAGATACAATTCCCATGTCCTCTGAAATATTATTTCACATTTTCAGACAGTCTTTGTGTACCGGTCAGCTTCCTAGGGACTGGAAAGTCGCAAAAGGTATTCCCATATTTAAAGCAGGATGTAAAGATCAGGTTGAAAATTATCGTCCCATCTCGTTAACCTCTATCAGCTGTAAATTACTTGAACATATCATTGCTTCTCACATTTACAGTCATCTTGAATCAAACAATTTTTTTAGTTCCACCCAACATGGCTTTAGGAAAGGTTTCTCTTTCAATACACAACTACTTGAATTCACGACAGATCTACAGACTAACTTAGACATGAAAACACAGACAGATTGCGCTTTCCTCGATTTTTCGAAGGCCTTTGACCGTGTCGCCCATTGTCGTCTGATTTACAAACTGTCTTCTCTTAAATTGGACTGCTTAACGCTATCATGGCTCCGAAATTTTCTTTCATTTCGTGAACAGCTCACATTTGCAAATGATTCTCATTCAGATATCGCAGAAGTCACTTCAGGAGTGCCGCAGGGTAGCGTTCTTGGTTCTCTACTCTTTTTAATCTTCATCAACGATCTGCCGATTAACATTTCATCCCGTATACGCCTGTTTGCAGACGGCTGTGTCATTTATCGAACCATAACATCTCCCTCTGATCATCAGGCCCTTCAAGGTGACCTAGACCTCGTTTGCAGCTGGTGTAATAAGTGGTTAATGAGCTTGAACACTTCAAAATGTAAAATAATGTCGGTTTCCCAAAAAACTTCGATTTCCACTTTTTCATACAATATTAAAAATAGTGAACTATCTCGAACCACACCATACAAATATCTAAGGGTTATTATTGACTCTAAACTTTGTCTTCCCTCATAACTTCCATTTGTTCCAAGGCATCCAAAACACTTGGTTATTTACGTAGAAATCTCCATTGCTCCACATCGAGCGTCCGCAAAATAGCCTATTTAACATTCGTACGTCCACAGTTAGAATATGCCTCACCAGTTTGGTCACCTTATCAAAACTATTTAATACAGATGATCGAAGCCATTCAAAACAGAGCAGCCTGCTTCATCACTCAGAACTACCAATGTCACAGCAGTGTATTTCAAATTAAACGCGAGATCGGTTTACAACCATTGGATGTCCGCCGCAAGATAGCCCTCCTCTTGTTGTTTCACAAGTACATTAATAGCAGAAATCAATGCGCTTTCCCTCTACACACACCGGATCGCATGTCTGCACGCATGCGAAATCAGCGCAGCTTTAAGCGTATTTTGGCAGAACACGCGCGTTCAACTTATCTGCTTTGCCACAGGCAATATCACTGTGGAATGATCTTCCCGACTAGATAGTTTCAGTCACTAACAACAACGCATTTCGCAAAAAACTACTCTGTCACTACATCTTGCATCAGTTCATAGACATTTGTATGGAGGTGCATATACTTGGTGACTATATTTTCATTGATCTATTACTGTGATTAGTGTCGCTGTTATGTTGCATTTATTTGTATATTTGAACTGTATATGTTTTCATTTTTCTTTCTTTTTTTTCTGTAAGCTCCCCTTACCCTATGCTCTAACGAGAGCCTGTAAGGTATGTTAAATAAATAAATAAATAAATATTCCTAGTTTTCTGAATAATATTTCGAAGCAGTTTTTTCTTTGATTTTCCAAACGGTGACATGTGATAAGAAAATGGTTGATACGTTCAGGTTCGTTACAGCTTGAGCACAGAGGGATGGCACCAGACCAGACATGTTTAAGTAGAAATTAGGAGGTGGTACACAGCAACGTAATTTTGTTATCAAGACTTCCAATTTACGCGTGGGACACCATTTATTCTTCCATGTGAAGTGCAGGTGCGAGAAATCTGGATTCGGTATCATGATTTTTGATGTCTTCAAGAAGGGAAAGTTTTCTAAACCTTGCTGCTGTTACATAAGCTGTAGGAGGCATCATTGGCACAATCGAAAGATCAAAATAAGTTCGTGCAAGTGTTTCAGCCATCTTGTTTATAAATATACTACGATGGCCTGGCACCCATATCATTCGCACTAGACGAATGTTTGCTGGGATTAATTATTTAAATGTTTCTAGTACTGCTGATGTCAACGACGTTGATAAAAATGAACACACGGAATACGAGTCAGAGACTATCACAGCTGTCGAATGAGTCACAGGAAGTGTACGAATAGCTAGTATAACGGCCAATAATTGCGCTTCAAATATGGGTGTATAATCTGGGAGGCGTAATGAAAATGACCAGAATAATGAGAGAGAAAAAAATTCCGCCATATCGACGAAGTGAATGATGATGAGTGGGCGAAGCTCCGGAGGTAAACCTGGTAAACCATGAATCCTCTGTACATTTTGCCCACTCGATTTTATTACATCGCTCCCCCTAGCGTACGTCGCCGCACTAAATCGAACGATTGCCTTCAACCAATGACACGCGCCATATGTGACATCATTCCTATTTTATAAGATCTCGCGTCTTTCATCAACTACAAGTACCGCTTTCTAGTTTATAACATCTTGCATCTTTTCATCATCAGCTACAAGTACCACCATCTAGTAAACACTACAAGAACTAAACGAGAGGTGGCTACATACAGGAGACGGTACCGCCATCTAGTGAACACTGCAAGAACTAAACTAGAGGTGGCTAGATACAGGGGACGGTACCGCCATCTAGTGAACACTGCAAGAACTAAACTAGAGGTGGCTACATACAGGCTACAGGGGACGAACAGCCCACGCCCTAAGGAGCTTCGCCCCTAAAATACCCACACCTGTCTCCTCGCCACTCATAGATGCATTCGTTGCAATTGCTATATTAGTACCTAATTGAGACAGGTGTTGTTCTAACAAACCAATCAAATACTTAGAGGGCAAGTGTTTAGCGTTCATTGGGAAGATATCTTCAAATTTTATTTGCACTTGGCCGATTGGTTTGACAGATGGTGAAAGCGAATATATTAACATTTAAAGCATCTGGAAGTGTTTGAACAAATAGCACTTGGGGTTTATATACACGGGACCAATGCTCATTGAAAAAGACACCAGGCTCGGCAAAGAATGCAAACTGTCGCTTTCTTAAAGTGGATTCAGAAAATTTTAAATAGGTTTTTACTGTTAGAATACGAAATCTGCAAGCAAGGGTGGGTATCCGAGCTTCTTGATACAAACCATTGTTAGCTGTGAATTTTGGCGCACCTAAACAACTACGTAGAGCTTCCCGCTCTAAGAGAATAAGGAGATTTATATTGTATGCTGGTCCACCAGAGAATAGTACACATCCGAATTCAAGAATCGGACGAACGTACATGCGATAAATCATGATCAGCGTATCTCTGCGAAGACCGGAACGGAGGCGGCCAAGCCTTCCTATCATTCCAACAGCGCGTGTAGCGTTAACTTTAATATATTCAATGTGGTCACGCCAGCTCAGTTTTTGATCGTGCAGTACACCCAGATATTTAATACAGTTAACCCGGGGAATCATTTCTTGATGGTATTGAAGAGAAATAGTAACGGGTGCATCCAATGAAAAAAAGTATTATAGCGCTTTTAGTTACGTTCAGGTTCATATGAATTTTCTGAAACCAGGTTTCTAATGTTGCTCAAGAACACTGTAAAGTCGAATGTAGTAAATAAATATCGCTGTCAGATGCAAAGCACGCGATATCATCTGCATATACCTATACTTGTGCCTTATCACTTAGTGGTATTGAACTTAACAAAATGTTAAATAGCACAGGCGATAGCACAGAGCCATGACGAACACCTCTCGTTTGGCTATACTTCGGTGTGGAAACACCTCGTTGGAAGGAACAAAATTTTCTGTCTTTTAAAAATTCGTTTGAGCGTAGAGAAAGACCTAACATCGGCAGCGTTGACCTGATGAATGCAAACAGTAAATGTCAGGGTCCCAGAAAGAATTGAACCCCAGCATTCTGCGCGACAATTGAGCATTCTTTCACAGAGCTACGCCAGGTCTCGGAACTACTTTTTCAATGGACGCTAATGTTCGCGAAACGTCAGTTGTGGTGGCAGTGCTCACTATTCAATTCTATAAGCAATGCATATCGTATGTGATACAGCCGTCCAGTTAGGTTAGCGTGCGTTGTAGTTTAGTGTCCTGCGCATAGTTTTATGTTGCAGTGCCGAGTGCTAACATTCTTGCAAACATCGGCTCTTCATAACAGCTTATTGCTTTTAGTGTTGCTAATATTCATGTTTCTGTTGGCATCGCTGCGCAAGTGCAAACAAGGGTTATATAAACTTCAATATAGTGTTGACGCGCGTGCACGCTGGGCACAGGGACGCTACGTTAGCAAAACGGGAGCACTTTATAGTCTGACGCAAGGCATAACCAGCGTCCGCGCCACTCCGACGGACGCTGGTCGCGCCTGGCATGAAATGCGACATCCTACATTTCGCGCCGATGCCATAGAGTAACGTTACTCCATGCCGATTCGTTACCCAGACAACACTGCGTCTCTCTTTTTGTGACGGAGGGACGCCGGGCGCGCTGAAACGCGCATGTGTCAAAGCAACGCAGCGCAGTGGTCGTCTGCGAGTATATGGCAGGACTGGCGCCTGGCGTGGCATTGCCTGCGTGACGCGACGAAATGAACGCCAGCGAGCACGCGCACCGCGTCACGTCAAAATGTATAGGCGCCTCGACTGTGGCATGTATCATGTTTTCACATGACAGGCATCTCATGATTATCACGTTTGCACCAGTCACATACCTTCGTCATTCATTGGCGTCACGTAATACCAAATTCGGAATATGCGAAGATAGCGGAACGGCAGCGAGCGCATCATCAGTGTGGTATGTAGTCAAGTTGTTACATGACACGAATGTCGTGATTATCATGTTTGGATGTGTCATTTACCTATCCCATCCATTCGCGTTGCGTAATACCGAGTTTGGTGCATGTCAAGCAAGCAAAACGGCCGCCAGCGCATCATGAGTGTGGCATGTAGTCATGTTGTTACATGACACTCATCTCACGATTATCATGTTTCCACCAGTCGCATGCCTTCGTCATCCATACACGTACCATGGTACCAAATTTAGTATATGTTACGTAACCGAAACGGCCACGAGAGCATCATGAGCATGGCATATAGTCATGTTGTTACACGACACGCATGTCATGATTTTTTAGGAGCGAAGCTCCTTAAGGCGTGGGCTGTGCGTCCCCTGTATGTAGCCACTTGTCGTTTAGTTCTTGCAGTGTTCACTAGATGGCGGTACCGTCCCCGTCAAGGTCGAGAGAGCTGGAGGCGCCTTCGTCGAGGTCGGACGTGTTTTTGGAGAGCTCCGGAATGACAGCTACAGATAAGTGTTTTTGCATGTTTCCAGCTTGCCTCTGTATGTAGCGTTATGAGAACGTAAGGCGCTAGCGTAAAGCTTGATTAGGTCTAGTACGGTGTACGGTTTTTTTTTTTTTAGTATTCTGTACTGTGTCTTTTTTTTCTCCAGCCACCACGTGGCTGAGGCCTGCGCGTAGACCGACCACGTGCATGCGCAGGTGCTGTGAAGTGTAGCGTATTTATTTATTATTGTGGTTCTTTTTGGCTTAGACCAGTGTATTTTAGTACAGTTTTCTAACACGTGGGCATCGGTAAACTGAGCTAGCCATGGTCAAAAAGACCGTAAAGTGTTCAGAGTGCGGGATAGGGTTGAAGGTGGAAATTAGTGCGGAAGAGAAAGCAGAAGATGACGCCAAGTGTAGACAGTGCGAGATCGAGGAGAAAATGAAAAATATGATGGCGGTCCAGAGTGGGCTCATGGAGAAAATCGCAGAGCTGGAGAATGCATTGGCGAAGGAGCGAGAGAAAACGTCAGCCATGGAGGAAAGGCTCCGGGCAGCCGAGAAGGGCCTATCGAAGGTCGTGAAGGGGAACGAAGACGCAGGTGACGGCGGAAGCATTATGGCGACGACCCACCGTGCGGGAGAGATGAGGGAAACAGGCATGACAAAGGCAGATACATTGGCCACAGGGCCCAGCTACCGGGAAGTAGTTTTGAGGGAGGGAGGGAGCAAACCAGCAGCCGTGACTCACGCTAGTCACCTAGTCAGCAGCCAGGTGCAGGTTTCAGAAGGAATGTCTGAACAGGTCATCATCGCCGGTGACTCAAATTTAGTCCGATGCGCAGCGGCAATCAAAGAAAGGGTGAAAGGCGACAAGAGAGTTGCGATAGGGACGTTCCCAGGACAAAAGCTGGGGACAGTAATGAGTCAAGCGGGTGAAAAACTCGCAGCTAAAGCTAACAATCGCAACCTCGTTGTAATTGCGGGAGGGTTAAATGACGTCCTAAAAAAAGAATCGTCAGGACTAGCGACGACCTTGGCGAAAGGGGTGGATGACATGCGCACCGTGTCCCCCCAGGTGCAAATTGTAGTATGCACAGTACCGGAAGTACCAGTACGCAACATCAACCTGCAAAGAGCGGTAGTCGACGCAAACAAAGAGATATGGCGAATTAGTCGAGAGAAGGGTTTCGAGGTAGTGGATTTAAACAGGGAAGTGCACAGGTGGGGTGGATTCCAAAGAGACAGGATTCATTTCGATGAGAGGCTTGGACACGAGGTGGGCTGGCGACTGGCAGGACGCGCAGTAGCTTTTTTGGGGGGCTCACGGGCCCTTCGGAGTCCGGGGTAGCTCGTAACGGGGAAAACAAACAGGAGGACGCTTTGACAGGTAGAATTGCGAAAAACCAGAAAAAAGGTAAAAGAAAAAGGAAAAAGGCGCGTGTCGCAATTAGTTACATAAACATGCAGGGTGGCAGAAAGAAGGCAAAATGGTTAGAGATTGAGGAGCAGTTAAACAAAGAACAGATAGGCGTGTATGCGGTTACAGAAACACACCTTAGAGACTTGGAAGAGCCACCACATATTAAAAATTATGTTTGGGAAGGGTGTAACAGGACCATATCGGAAAGGAAAGGTGGGGGTGTAGGAATGCTAATTCACCGCGGAGCCAAATGGGTTAGAGTGAAACAGACGTGTTCAGAGCACCTCTGGGTTCTGGGCACAGTAGGTGGAAAGGAAACGTGGCTAGGGGTAGCCTACTTGTGGACGGGGAATAACTGCAGAGAAAAGAATCAGGAGATAGTGGATTGCATGAGTGCGGATATTAAGGAATTTGGTAATGGGGCCGAAATCATCCTTCTAGGGGACATGAATGCCCACATACATGACCTTGACGGATATTCAGACACCAATGGGAAGTTATTACTAGATCTTTGCGAGCAACATAGTCTGGAGATAGTTAACACAGGGCCTAAATGTGACGGCCAGATCACATGGGAAGTCGGAAACAAGCAATCAAGCATTGATTATTGTCTCATGACTGAAGGAATTTACCACAAACTGACAGAAATGAGGATAGACGAGGAAGGCATTAACAGCTTGGGTAGTGATCATAAACGAATAACATTACAAATGGGATACGAAACTAAAAATACGAGCATGGAATCAAAGTCTGGCAGCTCGTATTTAAATGACAAACAAATAATAAATATAGCCGCAAGAGTCGAGAAAGAAGTAGGCGAAATACCAGGCAAGGACTGGGAGTATAGGGAGCTGTTACATCTAATGACGAAGGAGATAGGGAAAGAGAAGAAAACCGTTTGCTGGAAAGGAAAAAGGAAGCCAAAAAGTTGGTGGAACAAGGAAATCCGGGAGGCGATCGAGAAGCGACGCGAAGCATCACGGGAGCATAGAAAGGCAAAAAAGGAGAAGCGGCCGCAGGACGAAGTCAAAAAAATATGGGAAATATATTTGGAGAAAAAATCCCTTGTACAGAAATTGGTAGAGGCAAAAATTAAAGGTGAAAGTGAACGCTGGATGACAGAGATACACGAAAAAAAGGAGGCCGCGCCTAGGATTTTTTGGAGCCACATAAAGGCGCTAGGTAGGAAGTCTGTCACAACGCAACAACATATTCTAGATGAAGGAGGAAATCAATTGGAAGGGTACGAAGCGCTAGGTTACATCCAAAAGGTAACAGCCGATTCGTTTCAAAAGAGCGTCCAGGGGATCTCCCCAGTGAGTAAAAGTGTGGCGGAGAAAGCAACAGAGGAAGAGCTAGTACTAGATAATTTAAACTGGAAAAAGGCCGAAGGAAAAATTCCAAAGCGCACTGCCGCGGGTTTAGATGGGATTCCCGTTAGCCTCATTAACGAACTAGGACATAACACTAAAGAAGCATTGTTAAAAGCAGTAGAAAAAAGCTTAAAGGACGGACAAATACCGGACAGTTGGCGACAAAGTAGAATGAACTTAATCTATAAAGGCAAGGGAGAAAAGGACAAGATTCGCTCGTATAGACCACTAACCATTACATCGGTACTATACAGGTTGGCGATGCAGGCAGTAAAAATGAAAATAGAAACATGGGCCGAACATAACGATATTTTGGGAGAACTTCAGAACGGATTTCGAGTCGACAGGCGGTTAGACGATAACCTGTTTGTCCTCACTCAGTGTATAGAAATATCTAAAATAGAGAATAGGCCCTTGTACGTGGCTTTTCTAGACATCACTGGGGCATACGACAACGTTAATCAGGAAATTTTGTGGGATATATTGAAAGGAATGGGCATGGGCGACGACTGTATACAGCTTTTGAGGGAGATATACCGAGAAAATACAGTTTGCATAGAGTGGGAAGGAATGCGTAGCAAAGAGAACGTTGAGGTTAGCAGGGGTCTGAGACAGGGATGTCCTTTGTCCCCACTGTTATTCATGCTGTACATGGTGAGTATGGAAAAAGCGCTAGAAGGTAGCAACATTGGTTTTAATCTGTCACACAAACAGGGCGGCATGATGATTGAGCAGAAGCTTCCAGGTTTATTTTATGCGGACGATATCGTCTTATTTGCGGACAGTCGAGATGATATACAGCAGCTGGCGAATATATGCGGAAGGGAAGGTGAAGCTCTTGGACTAGGATTCAGTGTAACGAAGTGTGGTTTGATGGTATTCAATGATCCCTGTGATCAGACGGTGTCCATACAAGGCCAAGAAATACCGAGGGTAAGTGAATACAAGTACCTTGGAGTATGGGTAAATGAGAGTGATAGATACATGGAGGTACAGGAAAAAGCCTCGGCAGCAAAAGGAAAGAGGAATGCGGCAATAATGAAGCACAGAGCGTTGTGGGGATACAATAGGTATGAGGTGCTTCGAGGTCTGTGGAAGGGTGTAATGGTTCCAGGGCTTACTTTTGGGAACTCAGTGGTGTGCATGAGGGCAGAGGTGCAATCGGGAATGGATGTAAATCAAAGGACTGTGGGACGCCTCGCGTTGGGTGCTCACGGGAAGACGACAAACGAGGCTGTAAAGGGCGATATGGGGTGGGCAGGTTTTGAGGCGAGGGAAGCGCAGAGCAAAATAAGGTTCGAAGAAAGGCTAAGAAATATGAAGGAGAGTAGATGGGCAGAGAAGGTGTTCCGTTATTTGTATAGGAAGAGCGTGGACACACAGTGGAGAAAAAGAACTAGAAGACTCACTAGTAAATATACGGCTGGTATTGTGAGCCATATGTCAACAAAGAGCGTTAAGGGAAAAGTCAGGGAGGCGGAGAGGATTTACTGGATGGCAGCTATGGAGAAAAAACCGGCTTTGAGTAACTACCGAAAGGGCAAAAATGAAATAAGGAGGGAGGCATTTTACGATAATTCAAGGGGAAGCGCTTTACTGTTTGAAGCGAGATCGGGTTGCCTTAGAACGCGTAGTTATAAAGCAAGATTCAGTAAAGAAGAAGAACAATGCACATGCTGCGGGAAAGATAAGGAAACGGCGGAACATGTTCTGATTGAATGTGGAGATATCCACCCAGGTGTACGTTTGGGCACGAACCTACAGGAAGCCTTGGGTTTTAGGGACAACAATGGAAAGCTGAACACACCCGCGATTGAAATAAGTAAGAGACGGTTAGAGTATTGGTGGCAGAAAATTAGAGAGAAAGGACAAAAATAAATATTGGAAAAATAAAATATGGACAGTGTGCCGTAAATGGCAGAGAACTTAAGCTGAAAATTTACCTTTTTTTCCATTAAGATAGAATTTATCGAAGTAGAGGCATTAGGCCAACATAAAAAAAAGGGAAAAAAGTTTTTTTTTTTTTTTTTTGTCGAGCCTGGTGGCATACTTGTCACCACCCCGTTATAAAGGGGACGCTCATAGCATCCATCCATCCAGGTGGATGGACGTGTTTTTTGAGCGCTCCGGATCGACTGCGCAGATAAGTGTTTTTGCATGTTTTGAGCTTGTCTTTATAATTATAAGGCAGCGGTTGAAATCTTCGTAGCACTTATTTTATGGTACGGCTTTTTCGGGGGCCAGACACCAGGTATTTATTAGTGCGGGTGTGTGTGTTTGAAAACTTTTTGTTGTTGTTTTTTTTTCTTTTGCCACCCCGTGGGCGAGGTGCGCGTACATTGAACACGCAAATTTTTGTAGCAGAGCATAGACTTTCTTTTTTTTCGAAGTGCAGGGCTCGAGTTTAGTAATTATCAAGTATTGGGACAATTGGTGTCAGAAAGGCATGGTTAAAAAGACTGTGAAGTGTTCAGGATGTGGAGTGGGTTTGAAAGTAGACCCAAGCGTTGAAGCGGATGGAGAAGAGGCTGACGCGAAGTGTAGGCAATGTGAGGTCGAGGAAAAAATGGAGAAAATGATGGTTGCCCAGAGTGAACTGCTGGTGAAAATCGCCGAGCTCGAGACTGCGTTGGCGACAGAGCAAGAGAAAACTAGGGCAATTGGAGAACGACTGAAGTCCGCCGAGGAAGCGCTAGCGAAGCTGAACAAAGAAGCGACCTACCGAGAGAACAGTAGGGAACCGGCAAACAGAACGGTGGAGAAGGAAAAGCGAGCAAGTTTGGGAAAAACAGGTTTAGCCGGTTCAACTGTCGCAAGGCCCAGCTTCAGCCAGGTAGTGGTGGGGCAGGGAGGGAACAAAGCAGCCGGCGTCACAGGTGCAAGTAGCCCCCAGGTGCAGAACGATCCAGCTGAAAAGTCACAGCATGTGATAATCGCCGGGGACCCGAATTTAAATCGATGCACAGAAGCCATCAAAGAGAGGGTAAGAGGTGACAAGAGGGTTGCAGTAGGGGTGTTCCCAGGACGCAAGCTGGAAGCAGTCATGAGGCAAGCGAGCGCAAAGCTCAAAACGACAGCTGATAGACGAAACCTCGTGATAATTTCAGGCGGTTTAAACGATGTCCTCAATGAAGATGCAGCAGGACTAGCAGCCACACTGGCGAAAGGCGTCGATGACATGCGCGCCACTTCTCCTAAGGTACAGGTAGTGATATGCACGATACCGGAGGTACCGGTGCGTGATAGCAACCTGCAAAGAGCGGTGGTCAACGCAAACCAAGAGATATGGCGGATGAGTCGAGAGAAAGGTTTTGAGGTGGTGGAAATAAACAGAGAGGTGCATAGGTGGGGGGGTTTTCAACGAGACAGAATTCACTTCGATGGGCGGCTAGGTCATGAGGTGGGTTGGCGACTTGCAGGACGCGCAGTAGCTTTTTTGGGGGCAAGCGAGCCCTTCGGGGTGCAGGATAGCTAGTAACGAGGAAAACAACCAGGGAGACTCTTCGACAGGTGGTATGGACAGATACGATTCCAAAGTGGCACCAAGAAAGGTAGAGTCCGGGGCATAAATAGACGTAGCCACGAGCGCCGAGCCAATTCAGACATAGGGTATATTAACATGCAGGGTGATAGGAACCGGCTGAAGTGGGAAGAGATAGAAGAACAGCTAAGGGAAGAGAGGCCGATGGTATACGGTTTTGTAGAAACACATCTCAGGGACATGGAACAACCTCCGAATAATCCGGACTACGCGTGGGAATATTGTAATAGAACAGAAGGCAGCAGAAAGGGGGGTGGTATTGGGGCATTCATTCATAAAAGTACAGACTGGCAAAGGGTCAAGCAGGAGTGCAAGGAACATTTATGGCTAAAAGGGAAAGTGGCAGGTCAAATGACACTCCTTGGTTTCGTGTACTTGTGGACGGGAGCAAAGGCCAGGGAGGAAAACCAGGCAATGGTAGAGTGTATATCAAAGGACATTCAGGAGTTAGGAAGAGAGTGCGAGATAATTATACTAGTAGACATGAATGCGCACATAGAAGATATAGATGGGTATACCGACCCGACAGGCAAAATGATCATGGATATGTGTGAAAGGCTTGATTTGATCATTTGCAACAGTACCGAGAAGTGCGAAGGGCAAATAACATGGGAGGTAGGAAGGCTTCAGTCGACGATAGATAATGCACTGATGTCACATAGGATGTATGGTAAGCTCAGGGGAATGCACATAGATGAAGGTGGCTCCAGAAGTCTGGGTAGCGATCACAAACGTATCAAGCTAAGTTTTGAAAGAGCAGTGAAAGTGGGAAGGAGACAAGATGAGCAACTACAGGAAAATTTTTATTCAGAAAGGCAAATTGAAATAGCCACTAAACAAATTGAGAAAGTAATCACGGAGGATAATAAGACTGTGTGGACATACACGAATCTAATTAGACTCTTTGAGTTAGAGCTTGCTAAGACGCGTGAGAAGTCACCCCGGAAAAGAAGACACAAACCCAAAAGTTGGTGGGATGAGGAAGTTAAGAGAGCCATAGCAAAACGTCAGGAAGCCTCTAGGAAACACAGACATGCTAAGCAGCGGGGTGAACCGACAGATGAAGTTGAAAGAAAATGGGCAACCTTTCTAAGCTGTAGAAGGGATGCATCCCTTCTGATCAATGAAAAGATTAGAAGGAAGGTAGCTCAGTGGCTGGCAGAAGTACATAAAAAAGATAGAAAGGCAGCTGCGAAATTTTGGAACCATCTAAACTCCCTAAGAAATGAGACGAGCCTAGAGCAGAGTTTTATAACTACAGCCCAAGGTGATAGGCTAGAAGGGGACGAAGCTATTGAATATATAAGAACAAGGGTGACAGAAAAATTTCAACAAAGTACTTTATGCACCACAATAGACAAGGACGAATCAAGTGGGGCAATGGCTCCATTTTCACAACAAGAGTGGGAAAGGGCTGAGAAAAGGGTCCCTAGTAGTACATCAACAGGCCCAGATGGCATTCCAATCAGGCTGATAAAGACATTAGGTCCGAAGTCTAAGCAGGCTTTGAGAGAGGCAGTGAGCACAATAATAATTGATGGTGAAGTTCCCGATGGATGGAAACTTAGCAGGATGAGCATGATCTATAAAGGAAAGGGGGACAAAGCTGACATAAACAACTACCGTCCTATAACAGTGACATCAGTGGTCTACAGGCTGGCGATGCAGATTATAAAGGAAAGACTGCAGACGTGGATAGATGATGAGGGGGTGCTGGGGGAACTGCAGAATGGGTTTCGGAAACACAGGAGGTTGGAAGACAATCTGTTCTCACTGACGCAGTGCATCGAAATAGCAGAAAAGGAACACAGGCCTCTGTGGCTAGCATTTTTGGATATCAAGGGAGCGTATGATAGCGTGGTTCAAGAGGAATTGTGGGGAATACTGGACACACTAGGCGTGGAACATGTAGTCACTAATCTTTTAAAGGGTATCTATAAAGGTAACAAGGTAGTTATAAAGTGGGAAAAACAGGTATCCAAGCCTGCGGAGGTAAAACGGGGGCTTAGGCAGGGGTGCCCCCTGTCACCCTTATTATTCATTATGTACCTACAAGGATTAGAAGCAAGATTAGAGGGAAGTGGGCTGGGCTTCAACCTCTCTTTAGTCAAACAAGGAAAACTTATTGATCAGGCACTACCAGCATTAATGTACGCAGATGATATAGTGCTAATGGCCAACAACAAGGAAGATTTGCAGAGATTGATGGACATCTGCGGTAATGAGGGAGATAGGTTAGATTTTAAATTCAGTAAGGAAAAATCAGCAGTCATGATTTTCAATGACAACGAAGGTAGTGAGCTTAGAATACAGGAGGTCACGCTAGAGATAACACATAAATACAAATATCTGGGTGTATGGATAAGCAATGGGACCGAGTATCTGAGGGAACACGAAATATACGTGACGACTAAAGGTAACAGGAATGCAGCAGTCATGAAAAATAGGGCACTGTGGAATTACAAAAGGTATGATGTTGTGAGAGGAATATGGAAAGGGGTCATGGTTCCTGGTCTGACGTTCGGCAATGCGGTCTTGTGCATGAGATCAGAAGTTCAAGCGAGATTAGAAATTAAGCAACGGGGAATAGGTAGGCTTGCTTTAGGAGCTCACGGGAATACACCAAATCAGGGAGTACAAGGTGATATGGGATGGACATCATTTGAGGGCAGGGAAGCTAGCAGCAAGATAAAATTTGAGAAACGATTGAGAGAAATGGGGGAAGAGCGTTGGGCTAGGAAGGTTTTCAGCTACTTGTACATGAAGAATGTCGATACGAAATGGAGGAAGCGAACCAGGAAGTTGACTGGTAAATACTTAGAAAACAGCAGGTGGCCAGACCAAAAAGAACTATCGGTTAAGAAGAAAGAACTGAGACTGACATCTGGAGAATGGGCATGATTAAGAAGTCCGCACTAGAGACCTATCGCACCTTTAAGCAGGAAATTGCCAGGGAAAGGATCTATGATAATACTCGGGGTAGTTCTCTACTGTTTGAGGCCCGGACGGGAGTACTGCGAACTAAGACATATCGGGCCAAATACGAAGGGGTAGACACAGTATGCAGTGCGTGTGGAAAGGCAGAAGAAACTGCCGAACACTTGATAATGTTCTGTAAAGGGCTTCACCCTATAGTTCAGGATGATGGCGCTGCGTTATTCAAAGCACTGGGGTTTAGGGACCGGGAGGGCAAAATAGACTTTAAGCGGGTAGACTTAACTAGAAGGAGGTTATCTGATTGGTGGCTAAAGTCGAGGCACGAGTGAAAATTAAACTCTTCACTGCAAAGTACGAATCCTCAAACTCACTTTTTAAGAAAAAAAATAAATATAGTTTTTGGTTCATTAGGTATTACGGCTTGGTGGCGCTAGCCACCGCCCGATCTAAAGGGTACAGCCATATCCATCCATCCATCCATCCATGTAGCCACCTCTCGTTTAGTTCTTGCAGTGTTCACTAGTTGGCGGTACTTGTAGCTGATTAAGAAAGATGCGAGATGTTATAAAATAGGAATGATGTCACATATGGCGTGTGTCATTGGTGAAAGGCAATCGTTCGATTTAGTGCGGCGACGTACGCTAGGGGGAGCGTTGTAATAAAATCGAGTGGGCAAAATGTACAGAAGATTCATGCTTTACTAGGTTTACCTCTGGAGCTTCGCCCACTCATCATCATTCACTTCGTGGATATGGCGGCACTTTTTGTTAGAGTATAACGCTTGTGTGCGCCATGCAATCATGTCATACCATACCTGTTTTGTAACATGCCAAGTGAACGAAACCTCCGCAAGAGCTGCAGGACCATGAAATGAAAATCATGACATTCGTGAAATTCATGTTATAATTTTCAAGTTATAATTTATCGAATACGTTTTTCATACAGTCATGTAATGTCATACCAAGTTTGGTATCGATACAATTATCGAAACAGGCAGAAGAGCTAAAAGTCGCAGGTGGCTGGATATATAGTTAGATAGATAGATAGATAGATAAATAGATAGATAGATAGATAGATAGGGAGGATAGATAGATAGATACGCTCAAAGTCGCCGAAGTTCTCTAAGAAGTGCTTCGCGTTTTTTAAAACTGTCTCCATGACAATGAAGCGCTAACTATCGTGCATGAGACGCATCATAACCACTGTCAGGTTTAGTAAACATAGAACACTCATCTTCGGCACCGATAACAAACAAGTATACCAATCGCTCAACCAAGCAAACTGGAGCCAATTTTTCTTTTCATAGGGCCTATCGTGCTCGTCGGTGGTGGTTTCGGCGCCATCATCGGCGGAGCGCTAGTGAGCCGCTGGAACCTTGACTACGAGGGCATCATGCGGCTCTGCATGTACAACTGCTGCTTCTCCTGGTTCGGCGTGCTCATCTTCACATTCAGCTGCCCCCAGGGCATTTACGCCACGCCGGATGAATTCGTCGGCGAATTGTGAGTTTGCCGAAGTTGTGACAACGCAAATCAAGGACGATGTTCTCATCATAGAATTTCAGTCGTCTATTTCTGACATGATCCGGATTCATCAATTAAAACTGCTACAACCACTCGTAGCAGATATGCCGCCAGTTTAAAGCATCGTGATTGTTTCCGAATCTTCTGTTAAGATTATGCTCCGCAACAGAGCAACCGTGTTTATTATACAGAGATAACGCGAGCCGCCACTTTATACTCATGCGGGAAGGGAGGCGTCAACTCCGCCCTATACCTGTACTGAGTCGAACCTTTGACGGCATCTTTTAATGCGCGGAGCTATGGTGGCGAAAGCTTTTTCACAATTATGGCATTGAAGTGCACCTTAATTTGCATTGAAAGAACTGTTTACTTTTCATGTTCACTCCCGTAAAGCTTGGGGCCAATGTGAAGTCGTAGTGAAAGTGCGGCGTCGATTGATTTTCCCCTGCAGTCATGGTGAAGCACCAACAAAAGGGGAGGCGCAGGGAAGCAGCTGCAATAAAACTTGCCCCACCTCCCAACTAAAAGCAGGCGCGATACTCGGACATAACAGTGGCAGGCGAAAATTGAGACCACTTTGGTGTCACTAGACAGTAATCTGAGCGGCTGAGTGAACTAGCGCACCTCAAGGAGGAGCGCAGAAGCCAGCGGAAACGGGAGCAGAACGCAAAACAAAAGGAAGAATATAGCCGAGCGAATGCTCCGCATGTTTTTAGCGGAAGCAGCTGAGCGCATGCATTCTTAGGTAGTCAAAAGTTTTGACAAATCTTATAGAATATCTAGAAGGCCGCTACGTTTTCTTGTGTAGCCGTAAATGCTGGGTGAGTGTCTGGGGGTTGGCGAATTTTGACTATTCGGACTAGCATGCTAGTCTCGATACTAAAGCATGTGTCACATGGACTCGCTGAATCATCTGAATAATGCTGTTTACATTTAAAAAATCAAATATGTCTATCGTTTTCGGGAAGATGTTCGACGTTTCAACGCAATGGATTGGCCGTACTTTACCCCCCACGTGTTAGGGTGCTGCAACCTTTAGACAAGGGGTTTGCATCTTTGCCAATGAAACCTCGTTACATTATTACACATAGAGGCACCTAAAAAGATGAACTCTTACTCACGCGTCAAGTTTTCGGCTTTCTTGCAGAGTGACCTCGAGCTTCAGTTGGCATTGCAACGCTGACTGCAACTGCACGAACAGCCTCTTAAACCCGATATGTGGCGCTGATGGCGTGGTCTATCTGTCCCTTGCTTGCAGGCTGTCCAGAGGGAGCTTCAGATAGAAGACCTTAAGGTAATTGGCTTTCTAAGCTCGAGAATAGCCTTATAGAGCGAACGACGTTCTGGAACATTCACACGTCAGAAAATATTTATAAAAATTAGGCGTAAAACAGAGTATTTCACTCATACATTTCTCTATTTTCAGTTTGTTTAATATCTGCATGTCGCGAGGTACGTTGTGATGGGCGAAGAATGCAGAAGCCAAGCTTGCGAAGTCGGATTAATGTTCGCCGAGCAAAATAAATCCATTGAAGTACTGCGAGTGTCATGAGCACGCGAGCGAACGTAATCGAAATGGCCGCCTGAGTAGGAAAAGCATCTATGCTTTTTCGGTTGTCAATAAACACTACGCGTGATCTTTCCTACCCGCTCAGAAATGTATTTTACGTTCTCATATTAGAGTAGCGCAAGCAATTTGATTAGACTAAGTGATAATATTGCCACGTTCCATTTTCGAAGTTTGTTATCGTCCCAAAACACTTCACGAATTCTCAGCGCAAACCGCGGCTGCAGCTTTCGAGAAGCTTCCGGACTGTAGTAGACCATTTCGATAAGATCACGCCTACTCTGTGAACTGTACAGATTATTCTGGAACCTACGCCACCGCCAGCGATAACACTAGAACTTCGATGGCAAGAGTATGAATGCCGGCGCGCTTCGCCGCTTGTCAGTAGTTATCGACGGCCGACGCACCGTTCGCCGCTGTCAGTCCAGACTGGCTACTGTAATCGGACTTTCCGTTCACCGGGCACAGGTTCGCCCAAATAAACATTTGAATTCCACACAAAGTCTCCTGTCTTCGGTCACGTCACAACCCCGTGACAATATTCGAGAAGGAATGGAAAAGTTATCAGTCTAAAGGCAGGGGTTTTCAAGCCATAAGACAATAGTCCCACGTACGTACAAATATTTAGCATGTGTGGACAATACGTACCCGTAGCACCTTGGTTAGAATCGTGATACCATTCAATCCCGCAATATTTCTTTAATTTGAGACTATTTCAGATAAACTTTAGGGTATCCTACATTCGTCTATGGTGACGCGAATGCAAAAGCCATAGTCTGTCTTCCCTTCTTATTCGCTTGCTCCGGTCCTTTACACCAGCTAAGGCTTTCTGTGCCTAACGTGGTTTAGCACTTCCTTCGGAACTGGAGACATTGCTACTTTTCCGCAACAGAGAGCCCCCTCGGTCAGCTTAACTTTGATCAAGTGTCTATGTCATCAAATTTCATTGCCTCGATCATGTGTCGTTATGGAACATCAAGATGACGTCGCACGTTTCGGTGATGTATGACGCCATAACCCGATTATGACCTTTGCATGAGTCGTGTTTACGCCGAGGCCTATGGTCAATTTTTGTTTTAACGAGGCATGTAAGGTTTTCAACTTCAAAATAATGCGGGTAAGTTAACACAGTCTGTTAGGGTATAGCGCAGCTCTATTGTATCTGCCTCTCACACGAGGCCTCTGTGTACATAGTTCCATGTTGTTCCGGGCCGCTTCAGTGCATTTTCTGTGAAGCGCGTAATGTGCACAATGTAGACATTTGAACCTGATCTAACTCATCTAGTAGGCCTTCTTTGGCCATGTTATAAGAGAATGAAATGAAGACAGAAAGAAAGTACAATAAGACAAAGTGGGCTGATGAAACGGAAAGTACAAATACGCGATGAATGTTAGAGTACGAGCACTGCCTGTTGGCTTGCTGGGTTAGACAGCTGAATCGATTAGGCACAGTCAACACCCATGGGAGATGTTCCTAACTGTCAAACCGTAATTGGGATGAATAGTAATCGCAGCAATGCTAAGAATGCTAAGTAACGTGATTGTTAATATTAACAATCACGTTATAGTATACTCGCGGCATGTTTTTCAGCATTGAAAGCGTTGTATTCTTGGCATGCACGTTTACGCAGATGTACAGCGGCTGCACGTGTATCAACGGCACGGTGAGCCAAGTTCCCGGTTTGAGCACCGACCAGCTGCTTCTGGAGGCCGTGCAAGCGACGCGCTCGCGATGCTCGACCGACTGCGTCCTGCTCTTCCCGTTCCTGGCAGGCATATTCCTGTCGCTCAGCGCGTGCTTCCTCAACGCTGCTCCGGCCACAGCGGCATCAATCAGGTATAACCTTATGTGGTTCCTAAAGAGGAAAGTGAACCCCGTAACTGTCTGCATCAGAGTGCGACACCTCAACAATAGCTCACGAGAGATGGGGATAAGGAGGGATCAAAAGGATTGGATTCAAAGGTAAATAGATAGGGAGAGAAAGGAGAGAGCGAGGTGCAAGAAGAGCGAACGACAGAAAATAACGCAAGTAAAGAGGAGATAGGAACGATGGACACGGTTGAAGGAGTCCGATGAGAGGGCACCACTCGGCGAGAGCTCTTTTCGGCGTCAGGAGATGGCGTAGGGGGAGCCTAGTCGGCCATAGGTGCGCTGTCATCGGAGATCGCGGGGGCACAACCAGTAGGCACGAAATTCAGCGAGCGAGAGGTATAACCTTTTTTTGTCAAGGATGCAACCCATATAGCGTATTTCAAAAGATGTCACGCGCGGACGCTTTACCAATGCGGTTACAATCAGTTCAAATACTTCGAAAGGTGGTCGCTTGTACAGGTTAGTATTCCCTAATGAACGAGTGTAAAGCGGTAGTATAAAGACGTAGGCAAGTGTCTGCCATTTGCCAGACGAGAGTTTATGCAGTTCCCTCGCTCGAGAAACCTCAAGTTCATTGAAAGTACATTAGGCAACAGTAGCCAGTTATGTTGAATTAAGTTTTTCACGTGTGTACAGGCTTCGCTATACTGAGGGAGGGTGACAGCCTCCACAGTACTACTCTATTCCTTAGCCCCCTTGGTTCATTTCGAAAGAAAATGAAAAAAAAAACACGCCGGGCCGGTGAGTCGTAGGAAAAGCGGGAAGAGTGGCCTTTCTGGAGCCTTTTTGGACAGCCTTTATATAACTGCTACAAGCACACTTGCAGGGTACCCACTAAGCCGTAAATAATATTTTTGTGTAGCAGGTAGGCATTCACTATGCCATTGTTCGTTATTCTTTGAAGCGTTGTAGCCGCTGCACACTTGCACGCAATTTTGTGCAATTTTTTTCATGTTGAGGCTGATACGTTGAACAATTATGCCTAACGCCATTGTATTCGGTTGGAGAACACGATGATCCACTCGTTATGCCGTTCTCACTGTGTGACGCCGGGAAGTTTCTTTGCTGGTTCAAGACGCTTTACTACACCCATTATAATAACGCCCAGCATCGATTTCCGACATAGTTCGAAGTATACCGGCGTAGCTTAGCGGTAGCTTGCACGCAGGCGGCCCGCGTTCGAATATTAGTGTGCTTATATACCATGTTTATTTTTCTTATTTCGCGCGATAGTGGTTATGGAAACCGGTCGTGGCGGTGGCGTGGCGCGGTTCCCGCAACAGCCTGTCTTGGGTCTCCGTTCTCGCAGGGGCGGGAATGGGAAATGAACAGGTCTTAGCATGCCATTATTGTCAAACACCTGCAGGTGGCTAAAGTCATAAGCGTACGCACGGGTTGGGGTTTGGCAGACGGCTGAGAGGGGAGTTGCAAAACCTGCCCCCCACATTCACATGATAGAAAGGGGGCACTGCATGACCCTTCACCACCTCCTCCCTCCTCCTGAAGGGGTACCCTGCGCACGCTTATCTGTCTGTACACTGTGTAAATGTAATAGTCGTCGTCGTCAGCGTTGTAGTAGCATAAGAAGTCACGCAGCTGACGTGTTGAAAGGGAGTAGTTCATAAAAAATTAACTAAAAAATAAATATTGTTGGGGTTCAACATCATGCTCAAATCACCATATGGTTACAAGAGTCGCGGGAGTGAAGGGCCCTGTAAATTTCAACCACGTGAGGCAGTTCGTCGTGCACCTGAATCCAAGTACGCTGGCCTCAAGCATTTCCGGCTCCATCAAGAATGCAGCAAAATATAAACTAAAACAAAATAATGATGATGGTGACTCCAGTACAGAAAACCAGAAAAGCGATTGGCGCGTTCATTGTCTATATTATTTGATGTTTACACTTACCTATAATAAACGAAAGCAAGACACCTGAGTGCGTGAAAACATCATGTAAATAACAAGGAACGCGCACCAAGCAGATGACGGCAGTCTAGTGAAGCGAAGCATTGCCCGAAATGGCATTGCCCGAGCCTGCGCATCACGGAAGTTCGCTCTGGCCAATCAAGTGTAGGCAGAAGTATTTAAAATTCAGCGGTTTCACGCTAGCCACGTGATCGCGCTAACCACGTGGTCGCGCTAGCCAACCTGAAACGCCCGTGCATTTACAGCTTCACTGTCCGAAGCTTGTCGTGGAATAGGCTGAACATTTCTGCATTAATTTCTCATATTTATACATTTTGGTGCAGTGATACATTCCTAACACTTACGCAGGTGTGTGAAGCCCGCTCAGCGGTCACTGGCGCTCGGCATCAGGCAGGTCATCGGACGCCTTGCGGGTGAGTGTGACTGGATCTGTGCGAATCCAAAGAATGCTTCAGTTGAGAGGAATGAAAGGAGAGAAGACGTTGGCTTCAGCGACATTTTTTGTGCGAGTACTGTTGGATATGCACAAGCCCATGAATGCCCAACGGAATTGCACACTCTTTACAAACCCACCGAGTGACTGGTGTAGGTTTCCACGATCACGCCCCGCCGCAGTGGTCTAGTGGCTAAGGTACTCGGCTGCTGACTCGCAGGTCGCGTGATGAAACCCCGGCTGTGACGGCTGCATTTTCGATGGAGGACGGACGTGTTGTAGGCCCATGTACTCAGATTTCGGTGCACGTTAATGAACCTAAGGTGGTCGAAATTTCAGGAGCCCTCCACTACGGCGTCTCTCATAATCATATGGTGGCTTTGGGACATGAAACCCACAAATCAATCAATCATTCAATCCACATCACTACAACAGATCGATTCAAGCACTCTCCGTGAAGCGGAGAGTATGTCAAAATGCTTTAAACATCATTTACAGACCACAGAGCACAGTCCTATTAAGGTTTCAGTCACCTCTGTTTTTGAACGCAGCATTTTTTTGACGTCACTGGTACGGCCAGTTTAGTTCACTTCCTAGCGTTTGTACTATAGATGCCAGTGCCACATCTGGTGGCCGAAACCTATGGCACGTTGATCAGCCGACTCGGCTGATTGCGATCTACGCAATGTACGTGGTACTGGTGGAACACCAAGGAAGAGCGCAGAGTGAAAGAAGGCAAAAAAAAGCGAGAAGGCATCAGAAAAAGGCAACATTTAGTCGCCCTTGGATTCCATCGTCGAAGACATTTGTTTTAAATTATGGCGCTAAGTATTTACCTAATTTGCAGCCTAACTGTTACTTTTTATTTTCACTTCAGCAACGCCTCAATTCAGGCCAACTCGATAGCCCTTTCATTGTAGCAGATAACTGAAATAAATATATAAGTTTCTGGTGGCTCACGGCAAAAGTTTTGGAGGACTACAGCAATACT
Organism: Rhipicephalus annulatus; assembly: GCA_013436015.1. Taxonomy (NCBI): domain Eukaryota; kingdom Metazoa; phylum Arthropoda; class Arachnida; order Ixodida; family Ixodidae; genus Rhipicephalus; species Rhipicephalus annulatus. Next base: position 3,639 of record WOVY01011087.1, on the reverse strand, counting down.
ATGTGAAATTGAGCGATTTAGCAAGGATTCCAAAACGCTTAGAAAAAAACAAAGCATGCAACATTGCCTGTCTTTGTACTACTACTTAGCGTGTTAGTAATGTGTATCGAGTTTGTACAGCCTCTAGTGAGCATGTTCATGCTGTAGTCACCAGCTTGCTGTTCTGAAGAAATAACGAAATGTTCACTGAAAGCACTTGCATGAAACGGCTCCAGTGAATACGAATATCTGGCATACTGTGTTTATGTGCGAAAGCTCGTGCCCAATGTCCAGAGAGTGTAAAGAAAGGACAGCTTTGTGAATCAGTAACCGAAATTTGTTAACGAAAGGGAATTGTGAGCCATCGGGAACTGTGTAGTGCAAATCACTCGAGGACGCACTGCAAACTTTGTTGCTGTGCCTACTCGGCAGGCTAAGTAGATGGCTCCTATACCCATGTACGTCCTGTGTTGTCGCTGATTACTTTGTGCTGACATAAAACAGCTTCACTTCCCAAACCAGCCGCATTCCTTGATTGCTGCGTCCTTGTAGAGTTATGTGAGACTGGATGCAAGAGTTGATTGCTAGTTTCACTTCGTATAGCAGTACAATTTGTTTCTGTCGCATTCATTGTTCGTTTGGTGAAGGGAAGTATTATATAAAACCTACACAGACCATAATCTGACGGCATAAACACGGCGAGATAAGTATGTTCACCATTTGTCAGTGTGGTTGCAAATATCTCCGAAGTGCTTCTGCGTGATAGAGGCATGTTTCGCTTCCACCACAACAATGGCGCAAGAGGCCAAAGGTTGCGATTTAAAATTAACCGGTCGACCCGTGATGAGTTTGACATACGCAGTGCGCGGTCGTCTGCGATCGTACGCTTATCTCGAGATCTCGGCTTATAACAGTAATAGTGTTGTACGGCTTGTGTTCTAATCTGAAAGCTTGCGTTGAAGCCACAGATCGCAGGATAGTCGCGTCGCTCGCCACAGAGACCACGTTGGCTAGATGAGTGAAGGGCTTGTCATTTTTAATGTGTAGGTTTCGCATTCAGTGCTTCCTCCTTGCACTCAAGCAAACTTTACGTATGACCCTAATAAGGCTAAAGCTTTATCGACTACAGACGTTCCAATGAAGTCGGACAAGCGCGTTTGTGGTATGTCTGACAGGCTGGATTACGGAGCTTTGCATTATATTATTTCTCCTGAAGGTAGTCTATATTTTTCGCACCTGCGTTTGTACTACGTGTGCTGTCATGTCAACGCGTCCACGCATTTTGTTGCTTAGAGAGTTTTAAGCAAGCCTAACGCTCCAGGCTACGCACAGCTGCTGATGAAAGTAAGCCAATTGGCTAAGATCCGTAAAAGTGGCACTGTGTTTTCCGTTTTCCGCCTTTGTCTGCATGCTTACCTTTTTTTAACAGAATATCCTCCTACTTCAGTTGTGGTCAATCAGTCCCAACAGTAATAGTCTCCTGTCGGTGCTAACAAGTGATAACTTGCAAAGCTATGGCAAGCGGGCATGGTTTTGGTTAGAAAAAGAAAAACAGGCTGAGCGAATATGATGGTTGTATTTCATCCTTCCCTCCAGTTATAGTAGTGTTCGCCGAAGGATGGCTGCTTTCTACACATGCTGTAAACACTTACCTGTTCCAGTTTCCAGTACTGTTTTACGAAGGCTGCAGCCCAGGAAATAAACTTTGTAAAGTGGCCCAAATTCAACCATTTTTACAATTATTCAAGGCACGATGGCTGGTGGGCGAGGTGTGAGCAAAGGATTACAGTAGCCTAAGCTAACTTCAATACACACAACACTATAACGAGTTTATTTAGCTTATTTATTCAAAGAAAAACAAATAGTAAACCTAACTGGTTCAAAGAAAAAAACTGAGGACCTAAGCAACTGCGGCAAATGAAGCAACTGCGGCAATATCGCGTAATGAAAATTGTACATGCGCGAAAAATCGGCGGTGTGTGCTCCCATTTTTTTCTTGATATGCACTCAGTCCTAACTGGCTTACAAAATATATGCGTAACTATACTGTATCAGTCGGACGACATGGCACACAACTAGAACGGTTTACGAAACCGTCATGTTCTTTCGACAGGCTCCATCCGGCGCCAGTGATCTTCGGTGGCATATTGGACCAGACGTGCCTGTCGTGGCACCAGTCGTGTGGAAAAGCGGCAACTGCATCGTGTACGAGAACGAAGGGTTGTCCCGGGGCCTCTTCTACGCTCTGGCTGTCACTCTCTCCTTCAACATGGCGTGCTACTACGCGTCCCTGATCGCGCACCGGCGCTACACCCGACAGCACGCCATGGTCAAGAAGAGAAGCCCGCAGCGCAGTAATTGACCGAGGATACTGCAGTGTGGCTGCTGTGAGGTCACCGTGGAACGTCGAGGTTTTTGGCCTTTAACGCTGAGCTAACTCGCTGATCCCTGTTGCACATGCAACCGTAGCGAGGCAACATGGTGCCACGTGATCGCGTAGCAGTGGGCACTTTGGGTTTACAGGGCGTGCCTGCTTGTTTCGCAGTGGCCAGAATAATGAAAGTTTACAATTGCAATAAATAATAATGTCCATTGCATAAAGCCTGTGTCTGAAAGGAAAAGTGCAAGTATAGTTTGGTAGCCGCCATTTTGAAGGTTCAAGTTTATATTGGCCAGGGCCACATATGCCTTAAACCTGTTATTAAACCTCGTCCTCCATATACTTCAGTCAAATGTACAAAACGTGGCCATGTTTTGAAATACGTGCAGCGTTGAAAGAGAGCTCATGAGAATTTTGTACTATTCCATCATGTCAACCACTAATAAACAAATTCACACACAGCAGTGATATATATCTCGGCTGAATTTGCGACGTTGCAAATGTGACATAACTCCTTGTATACGACTTTGCATGTTCACAAAACATTTTTCCCCGAGAAGTAATAGTGTAAGCCCTTCAGCACTGTAAACAAATGGCAAATTGATTTGTGTCGCGGGCTAAAATTTTTGAACATTTGAATTCGGTGCCTTGATCAGTGGTCATCACATCGAAAGGTATGCGGGCACTATTGTTCTGATCAATAGGCCACAACTTCTTGGTACTTAGTGGTGACCAGAGCCTTTCGATCACTATAGAACACAATAATCGGACCGAAAACCAATTTCAAAGCTTAATGAGTCAGAGTCGGATCTATTTACTTTCAGTGACGAATGGTGGTGTTTTCCGAATCTGGATGACACGTATGCTTTCGTTGACGTGCAGGAGTCTAAACTGCAGAATAAATCTCTACAGAAATCTCGAATGATATTTTATTAGGTTATAGACCCCATCTCATAATTGCAGGTTTCAGATGCACAGTCTTCAAAGAGAGATTCAAATCTTCATATTTTGTTCTCGCTGGGTCAAGAAAGGTGGGCTTCGGGAGACTAGCCTCACCGAAGCCTTCGTTCCTCGTGCGGCAGTCAGATTGGGGTCTAGAATATTAGTATGATGTCATGATAAACTATAATTTGTTTTTGCACTTGACCACGTGTTCTAAAACTTGACGGCTCCGTCTCTCCTCGCATACAAAGTAGTGATTCATTTTACCGATAATCTGTGTGGGCGCTACCAGATGCCGTGAACATTTTGCCAACAGATGCCGTGAACGCCGAAGCTGC